>JABASD010003962.1:0-17387 GCA_019776165.1 Pogonognathellus flavescens | reverse complement strand
TGTCAGCCACATTGCCCGAATCAATATGGCCGACCTTAGCATGGAATCTAAACTCAAATACAGCTCGGAGTGTACTTACAACGGAGCATGCTTTATTTGAGTCTTCGCTAAACTACTGTATCAGTTTTTTTAGTAAAAGACTGACCTTTATTCAAGGTTTGCCAAACTGACACAGTAATATTAATACATAATATTGTAAACCGTCGTTATTTTAAAATCTGACTTCCAGAAGTTATTTTTTTACAGTTTCTCAGATGCAAATACGTATGTGGTTTATTATCGTTGAAAAACTGTGCCTGTGCTAAAACTGATTTCGGAAACTGAAAGTTAAAAGCGAAAAATGGATTTGCAAGACGAGCGTATGGCCGGTGGTGACAATGTGGCAGAGGGCTTCCAATCTGATGCTGTCTCAAAGAGTTTGGTAATCTACTCTGTGGCTGCAATGACCCCTTGGAACGAATGTCTGTTTACTTCTAACTTAAACAAAGTGGAAATCCGAGGAGAAATCTCAGCCCATAATTGGTATCATATGCTGTTCCAATGCCCTCTGATGAATACCTTAATAATAGAAATGCAAGCGGAACCGAAAACACATTACAACAAAGTTTCAACATGGAATTCCTGGAATATGAGTTTACCTGTGGTTGTTACCGTCAATTGTCTCACCAGACTTTTCATCAAAGGAATTGTACCACCATTCGGATTCCATTATAGTGCAATCGTGAATATGCTGAAAGCAATCAAGGCACCCCAGTTGAGACAATTCGTTTGCATTCGTTGGATTGATATATTTTACAATCAGATACATATGAGTGAATTTAAGAAAATGAAATCTTTAGTGGCAGATATGAAAGCAAATTGTGATGATTTCCAAAGTTTCGGTTGGGTGTCCAGTCTGTCCCCGTATGCAAAAATGGAATTCTGGGATTCTTTATACGAAAGAGAAAAAGATGCCCTCATCATAGATTGCAGTTTCTCGTATTGGAAACCAATAACCACATTGTTTCTTCAGGGAGAAAACTTGGAGGAAGTGCATTACAATCTTTCAAGTGGAATCGGTACATTTCCAGATGTCTGTGATAAGTACAATGATTTTAAGGATATCGCTACTATCATTGAAGATTCTTCAGAATTTTCCTGGAATGTAAAGACATTATCCCTGGATCCGGAGTGGACGTTTAGGGATCAAAAGCTGAATTGCGATTCATTGGATCACTTGAATGATCTTCGGACATTAAAAATCGGAAAAATGTTGGAACCCAAAATGCTGCCGTACGGTCCAATAATGCTTGAAAATCTAGCACTTCCGATTTCTCTAGGAACTGTCCACATTTCGTTCATTTCAGTGTCAGAACAGAATTTGACAACTTTACTCAAATGTCCACTCATCGAGGAAATTCATATTCGAGGTCAAAGCAACAACTTTGTGTCACAGTTGACTGCAAATCATTTACTTCTGTCTTCAAATCACAAAACATTTAAGTTTTTCGTTTTGGACATGTTTATGAGTTATACAGTGAGGGAACTACAACACGCCCTGCCTCAAGATTTATATGAAAAATGGAACTATATATATTTGCAAGAACCAAACAAAGAACCAGAAACCTTTTATTTAAACTATCCCGTTGCTTTCAATCGTTTGAAAGGTAAAGAAAAATTTTACCTGAGAAGTTCGTGCCTTAAAAAGAAAAGTCTTCCCCGAGGGTTTGCTCTGATTCGCTCAGACAAGATTGCTCAAAATGATCTACTGAAGATAGAACAGCTACAGTGAGTATTTACATTAAAGGTAGCAGTTCTGTGTTATTCTAACAATCAAGAAACAATAATGTTATTTGGAAAATGGTTAGACTGTAAGAAGATTAGTGAGAGCTCCGGATTCAAACTGATAAAGTGATTAAATAATTGGGAATTTGAAATATACATGTATTGTGCTTATAATATTACAACAAAAACATACCTACTACTTGTGTATTTATAAATGTACATTTTTAGCAAATGAAATAGCTTTTAGTAAATATATCACTGATTGTATCAAATGGATGTATCTTTTGGACTCATTTCCATATGCACACTTGCAACACACCTCACCAACAATATCATTCTAAAATCAAAAATTCTAAACGAGTGTAATCATTTTATACCTGCATTTTGTGTCACATGAAATTATTTATGACCCGTAACTGCATTTGCAAAGTAGAATGAATGAAACATGAAAATTAATATAGTAAAGCACAAAACGCACCTACCGTAAAATACTCATATCAATTCATTTGTGTAAAAAATAAACCAATCGCCCTATACGAATCTTACTTCCTTACTATCAGATTATCAACCCTTGTGCATTACCATCGTTTCTTGTATCTGATTTACTAGATCCGCAGATGATAACTGTATAATGTGTTCATAATTGCCCTATTACAGATTTTAAGTGCATAAGAGCGTATAGTAGCCTAGTAGTATCCCTGATAAGTAGTATAGTAGCCTTAAAGCGTAGTATCCCTGAAAGAAGCTTGTGAAATATAGAAAATCCTTATGGCGAATTTCTAATTGTAGCTTGTATACATATACGAAAATGAAACCAAAGGAATTTCAAATATTTCAGTTGAATTCTCTTTTGCAAGAAAATTACGGTGGACAATCTTGAATACATAGCCAGGATAAGAATGCAACGAGATATGACAGAGCACGGCTGTGCGTAGACTATGGAATTGCATATATTTACCTACTGCAGAAACTGAATTGAAATATTCAATGACGAAATCAAAAAATGCATTACCTACAATCTGGAAAAAATTAATTTCCCTGTACATGTTTATTTGACTTGTCAAGTCGTTGGAAATAATTTGTGTCCTGTTGAGTCGTCTGTCTGATATGTTTAGTGGTTGTATTTACAGTACCATAATGTAAGATACCCGCAGCATTCTCATATTATGCATTACTATAAGTCAAGTCATCAAAGCAAGTTTTTATTTTCAAAGGAGACATTACACAATGTAACTTAATAAGCATGAAGGGGTTTGTAACGCAGTATGATATCTTTATGCCATAGTATATCCAATCTGAAATATTATATACAATTGCTGTGTGTTTGTGTCAAACCACACGGAGCCTATTATTTACATTACATTTTGTAAAGTAAATACATATAGGATAGAGTAGTAGAAGAAATGATGTAATAAAAATGCAAGAAAATGAATTCGTGTTCATGAATTGAATGTGAGTGCATTAAACCGTGGTGACACTGACATTGATATTATTATGACTTGAATGTATGCATTTGCATTGTAAAGGACTTGTTAAGAGTCACACTACACTCACATACTACACATGCAGATAACTCTCTAAAGTAGTTTTTCGGTATTTATACAAGACACACTACTTATCTAGAAGAAGAGTGAGGCAGGAGCTTGGATTAACGTTTCGACACACGGCTTACACATTTTAAGAGAAGAAGTTGTTCCGTTTCGGATAGATTACGTATTATTATATTCAGAGTACCTACTTATTTTATAATTCATGTGTTTTGTTAGTGGCATATTGCATTTTACATGTGTGTAATGCGTAAAGGACCCATCTGTGAGTTGTAATAATGAAACTGAATACATTTAATGGGGAAAGACGCGGTTTGCCATAATATGCACTTAATGCGAGTATGTAAATGTAAATAAGACAAGATTTATTAATCGCAAGATAGTTGCCTATTTGTTTTCCGTGTGTTATAAGAAAGAGTCTTTCAGAGCATACGTAGAATGTGGTTTCCATTACTTTGCATTGTATTTTCTATTTACTTTTTCAGTATTGTATTAGCATGGTCGTGTGTGAGTATGAGTGTGTACTTATGTTTGTGCGTTATAATGTGAGTATCGTATTCATTGGCATTTTTCTTGACTCAGTTGGTTACGACGAGCTTTCTTCACTATTCGCCATTATCTTTTGTTGGCATCGCCGGCCAAAGCTAGACTACTGCTATGCACAGCGAAACAACGTGATTTATGACTTTTCCATCCTGTCATGCGAATCTTTTTGTTAAGTGATGCGATAAATGTATATATTTACTGTGTGAGCAAAAGGATTATTTTATCGTCAACAACAAGGAATGGTCACAATAAAACAAAGAACGCAAGAGAGAATTTATTGCGTTGATATAAAAACAATGATAATAAGAATCAGGATAGAGAAACAAAGGTACTAATTTACCTTGTCGTTTGTTAAACTTTTCACATACATATCTGTAGTATTGAGAGTTTTTGTCTAACTTATTCGGATAAACTGAAATTACTCCAAAAACAACTTTTTCTTCGAACTATGTAGGTATTTTGTTAGTACTTACTTAGTACTAACTTAGCTATTGTAAAAGCAATTCAAAATAAAAAATGTGTATTTATTACAGAATGTTTCATATTCATGCTTTCATAATATAATTCATACATAGAGGTAAATGTTTTACTGTACTGTATTCAATTGCGGCTTTTAGTACACCTAGAATACACCACGATATTGTTTTAATAATTCTATTTTCTAGAAATGGAATTCGGCAAGGCTTATGAACGTAGGCATTAAAATTGTAAGTACGTACAAGATAGTATTGGAACACAGTTAATTTATTAGGTATTATTTATACATTGCATTTTCAGCAGGATGGGCTGGGACATTTTTCATCTGCAACATTATACACTTGTTAAAAATAAGAGATTGGGAATACTGATTGATGGGTGTTTGTATTTGAAAAAAATGAGATTCATGTATATTATTATGCTAGTAGTATATTGAAAGTTTTTGTATAATATTTTGTGTGTGTATTTTATGCTTATGCTTGGGCCTTTAGTCACTGTTTTATTCTTTACACTGCAATGCAAATACTTGTTTATTAGGGAATTATACAAAAGAAAAAGTCAATCGCACTTTAGACACCAGCTTAATTGACAAATTGGCAACACATGAATCTTTCCACGCATTATGATAATGTAAATTGTGAGCATCAGACACAAAACATATTAAATAAAAATGATGGTATGTATTATGTCTACAGTCTGTGTGTGTAGTGTTAAATGTATATTTTATGTGTGATGGTGGTTGTCTTTTTTTTTACAAGTTCTTCCACTAGGTATATGTATTTTCACACAGTATCAAGAATAATGGTAAAGATAACAGATATAGACGAGGAAATCAATAATTTTCAATTGAAGTAAATAATGAATTTCTAAAGCCACATAAATTTACCAAGACCCTTTCCAAGAACATTAAGATAGCCATATAAGAACATTATACGCACAAGGAGTGTAAAATACCACCTTCCAAGTAGATGTACGCACCAAACGATTGTAAAAACACAATATTATTCTAGCGAGCTGCCAAATAACTACATATATTAGACAGTGTATATACTGCAAGGAAATTATGGCTGTGCTGCGATATACAGGAAAAAGTGCGACTTGAAATAAACATTTACACATGCAGAAAACATTTAATGTGTTTTGTGCGTAATCAGATAGAAAAGATGAAATTTTATTGCTTGTGTGGTTCGCCAGATCGTTACCTCCCAGTTCCAATGCCATAAACTTCATCTTTTCCTCTTATACTGCAACTACATGGGAAAAAGCATAAACGTATATAGTAAAGAAAAGAATGATAGTTTTGACACACGTCCAGTTTAATTTAAATTTTGTAAAGGGCAATGGCAATCCCATTCCCTCACTTAGAACTCGTCAGTAAGTGAGCGTTTAAAATTCAATTGAAATCACGACATGAGGTCTGCCCGTTCTGTTAAAACACAATACACCACGAAAGGTTTGAGATTTTACATTTTCGATTCCACTATATGTGTACTGTGTACAATGAACAAGTGTGAAATTCAGAGTAGGAGTTTATGTACTTGTACCCGTAGAATTTACCTTGCTTATAAGACAAAGGATCTTCTCACTGGAAAATGAGCAAGGTTTATAAATGGGGGAGGATGAAAAGGCGTGAAAAATGTGAAGTAGCGTAGGTAGACGTGTAAGTTTAAGTTTTTACACCGAAGAAGACCTTTGGAAGGAAAAATCTGTGCAGGAAATTAAAGTGAGTGGAAAAATGAATGTCTGCACGTAAAAATCAAAGGGATGGAAAATGAATAAATCCTCGATGTTGCAGCAGGTAACAAGATTACCGTTTTTGCAAAGGAAATTCACCAAGAGGGCCACTTAGGGTTGACATAGGAAATTAGCAATAAAACCTCATCTCTCTCGTCTACTGCACCGAAATATTCATATCTTCTTCCTTGAAACACCTTCACTTGTTAGTTTCTTTTCTCGACAATTCTGTTAGTCACCCTCACTGGCAGTAAAATTAGTATTACTACTCTCTCGCCGTGTGTATTCATTCATGAGAGAGAAATTTGATTCTACCCTTCCAGCCACTTTGGTAGAATTCAATTTCCGGGTTTATTCGATTTTACTACTCCACTATAGATAGAACATTATAACGTGAGTGAGTGCTCGGGGAGAAAGTACAAGTCGGGCTTTTAATTTGAAAATTCATTCTGTTTAATAATAACTACCTACTGCAGTACATGAGTACTCTTCTGAGTTGATTGACGGAACTGAAAGAGATCTACTGCATATTAAATCTACGGGAGTCAGTAAATGCGGGGAATGCTAACTAGTATGTAGTGTAGTAATTATTAATAATTTCAATTCTAGTAGAATAATTTCACGATTTAATGGAATTCCGTCAAAGTGGACAGGATATTGTTATGTGTGGCAAACTCTCTGTCGGAGGATTTCCATCTCGCATGTGAAGAAAACACCATCACATTCAGTTCAAAATGAGACTCAGGGGGAAAAACCGAAAAAAATACTACTAGTCTTTGCATTTCGCATGAAAAAGTATTGTCTGACAATCCTCTTTAGCAGATATATATTGGACTTTGGCTAGTTTTCTTTTTTCTGGTGGATGTCCATGCGTCCATTGCGTTTTCTCGTAATTGAAGCAATCACAAGAAAATTGCCTCGTGTCACATGGAACGTTTTTAGCCCGAATTACATCCTAAGAGCACAAAGGTCTGGAAACGAGAGCTTTATATAAGTATGTTAGTGCTTTCACCTTAAATGACTACTAGGTAGGTGCACTACACAACATACGTTTCACTTTTACGATTTACTCAGTATTTATCCTACGGTTACTATACACAACTACTACTCTATGTTACAACCCCATGTCCGTACAGTTCTAAGCAATCCCACAGAAATGTAATACGACTACCACAATACATTTTCACTCTGAAGTAATACGAGAAGGAAAGTCCAATAAGTCTTATACAAATAACATCCTAATGCAATAGAGACAAGAAGCCTGAGTTTCCACATACAGTTTATGTTGTATGTGCGTTTAGTGTGTACTCAATGACTAAGGATATTTGTCTCCTATACAAAGAATGTCTAGTGGTCTAGTGGGCCAAAGCTGACTAATAGTAGACGGAAGGTGGACATCCCTCCGCCTTATCTGTGCAAACACAACTTGAGCCAACAAAATACGCTCTCCACGAATATGTGCTTATACAACACACGGCAGAACATTGGAGAACACGAAATTTGACACATCACATCGATTTTCGTCCTTTACCCTTTTCGGCTTGCATGCATTCTCTTTACAATTTCTGGGTACACCCACTGTATTGCGAATTGCGGGTCCCAGAAAAAATGCAATCAATATTTTGTGCAATTCATAATTAATACATTTTAATCCCTGATGTAAAAGGGAACCAAAATGCAGAAAACCGTTTTACACAAAAACTTGTCATTGTTTGAGTTACCTGTATAGTAGGTTGATAGAAACAAAATTTACAATACTTATTTTCCAAATTAAATGGTGTAAGATTGTCTAAAAATGCCCCTAGGCTAAATGCAAAATGTAACAGCAAGAAAATTAACTAAGTAAACTTGTCGAATGATTTTTTCTAGTGGTATTGTTATTAATTCCCTCCAGAATCCCGACTTATTCTTTGAAAAAATGCTCTGATGTGGTTTTGTATTTTCAGTTTTCATCATACGCACAATTCACACACCGGAGTCCTGTTACTTCCACTTAGGAGTAAAAACAAAAATAAATTGCTTGGCAAATAAAAGTTTTCTTTTCTAAACTTGAGCTGTATTCTTGCATTAAGCTTATAAAAGGACGACACTAGAATTTCTGAAGTCTGAAGACATACCTAATGAAAATGTCACCTAATCGTGCCGAAGTATAAACGGCTAAACAAAACGGACGGGACACATTCACATATATTAGACATTATACAAATTCTCCATTTATATGCATTAGTAAGTAGTATTTGCGTTCTTTTAGGACGAAATAACACACTGAGAACTGAAGCAATGTAAATATATGTGTATAAGGATTGCATCTTTGAATCCTGGCGAGATTGTTCTCTTACAATGAAAATTAATGAGAACGAAAGCCGAAATGAACAAATGCTAATAGCTATAATATGTCCACATAAGCTTTACACGCGTCTCTATGTACTCTGCGAACGCAATGCAATGTAAAGGCAGAAGGAGAATCTGAGTATAAGTGAAGACACAAATGTACCGATAGTAAACAAATACAAATGAGTTGGTCGTTCGCTTGCTTTTCCTTAATACTCAAATGCACTTTAGTAGATACTTTGTTTTAACTTGTGTAAATGCTGCAATCCAATTTAAACGAACCTATGTGTATTTATATGAAATGTGTATGCCTATATGTGTACTGCAAAAGTAAGTTGTGTAAAAGCTACGTACAAATACAGTATTAGTCTTAGAGTGGCTATACACAACTCAGATAATGAAAAGTGTGTCTAAAGCGAACTGGTAAATAAGTACAGAGTACATAAATACTTGTATATATTTGCGTAAGTGTAATATAAGGACAGTTGAGCGTAGAGACGGCCAAACCGAAGGATTTGTTGGGCTTTTATATAATAGAGAGCAACTAGAGACAGTAGTATATCCCAGCGGGTTGTCTTTCGAGAACTCTAAACCGAATCATTCGACTGGGACTAACGAGTTTCTATTTGGAAATTAATTGAGCGTCAAGTCAAGCCTGCATTACAGCTACACTAAACTAAACACACACACACACAGAGACTTCTACTAAAGAGTTATACAAAATTACAGTCTTCTTAGTTCTTACAAAGTCACAAATGCAAAAAGTAACACTACAAAAACCGACTTTTATTTCATGCTAAATGTTTATTGCTTTTTTCCCTACTCTGAACATATTGAGAAACTCATTGAACCCTTTTTATTAAAAAGTCAAGCTAAATCTACCACTTCTGGTATTTCTCATCTACTACTCATTGTCAGTTTAAACAGTGTATAAGTATAGGTACAACATGAATATATATTTACGTACAGGCTATAAACGATCAGAAAATAATTCTGTGTGAAATATGAATGAGAAAATGACATCAAGTGTAAAATTCCATTGCAATTTTTAAATGTGAATAATTAATAAAGTATATGTAGCTTTAACAGATGAGAAGTGACTAAGAGTAAAAGTTAAAATCAGGCAAGACCTGAAAGCAGAGTTTGATTATTGCCTAATAATATGTACGATGATGTAAGTAGTTGATAGTAAAGGCAAAAGAACATAAAATTACAAGGGTAATTAATGAATAGGAATTAACAGATTGCTAAGTAAACTAAAAGGAAAAGTACATGTGAAAATATTTACTGATCTTGAGAGACTGAGAGTTTAGCACTTACATGATGTATCCATGATTGATAGCCCAAAGACCTTTTATAGGGAGTGATTGACTTGTTAATCGAAAAGATCATCAAGGTATCGCAAAATACTTTTCAACGCATCACTTTCTTCAGCCGAGCACAAAAACTGCGTGTGAAGGAACATGAGAAACAGATAATAAAATCATTTGGGTGTGTGTAGTCTCACCACTTATTATAACCTGCACCCTGGAATTGGTTTATCAACACATAAGATAATTATTACACTTTGCTACACACACCACACCGCGACTACTTTGCTTATCTTATCCTTGTACAGAAAGTCAAATCACACCACACACTAACACTTTCGTTTATTCAGCTGGAACCACCACCACCGTACACTGGATCTTTTTCCAATCTGTGAACTCTGTCATTAGGTTATCTGTAACTATCGCCCTAATAAACACCACATGGACTAAAGTGCCTATTTGAGCAACTGATGAGAATTGTATCTCTAGGTATGTATTTACATACAGTACAAGAATTATCCCTTCATACAAATACTTCTTGATGGGGAAACTTTGTCAAACTGTATTTAATTCACATGCAGAGTGAGATTGGCAGGCACCGGTGTTGTAAAAGCCTGGAATATGTCTGTATACTTATTTGTGAAAAAACACCCTTGCCCTGTTGTATGAATATTCTCGGAAGTTTGCTATATGGTTGAAGTTGAAACACATGTGTGAGGAATCACATGCATTTACTTAGTCTGTGAAAGACACGAGGCAAAAGACGGAAGAGATGCTTTCGTGGCGAAAGCCTCCCTACGACTGAACCAAACCTAAACGCAACTGTTCTCCCGTACCATACACGCACAACTACAGCGTATTATATTATAGCAACTTCAAACACCAGTCTCAACTCTCCCTAACCATTTTCAAGAAACTTTTCTCTGATTCTACACAACAGAAATAGTCATTGTTGTTTTCAGTGGCTAATAATCTACATCCGTGTTTTGTCTGGCTTAAAATAATAATAATGATTACTAAATGCTATATTTTTCTCATGTTTTTACTGTACTTCATGATATTTTTGCTAATACTTGAACAAACTTGAAATCTTAAAATCCATAATTCCTACTACCTTACGAATCGATCAGTTAAAATTGTAGAACTTGTTTTTATGTAATTACAACATTTAACTAGGTCAAAATGAAATTCAATCGTTTCAGCAGTACCATTTTTCTCACGTTTTAACTGAACTTCACTAATTTTTACTTGAACAAACTTAAAATTAGTTAAAATCTTAATTATAATCATAATTCCAACCTTACGAATCGACCAGTTAAAGTTATACTGTAGAACTTATTTTAGTTATTTACAACATTCATTAGGTCAAAATTTTTCTAGTCTTTTAACTGTTCTTCATGATATTTTGGCTGGTTTTTACTTGGACAAACTTAAAATCTTGAATATTATATTCACATTCCAACTTTAAGAATCGATCATTTAAAATTGTAAAACCTTATTTCATTTAATTACAGTATTTCATTAGGTCAGTTTAGTTGTAAGGATGCTGGAGTATATTATTGTGGTAATTATCATTTGGACTTATTTGGACTGGTAGTATTTACCTACTAATTAATTATGAAAACATTAAACGCAGATAATAATTACATGTATTCCTCGAATTACTCGATGTGTGGGAAGTTTAGGAATAATTCATTTGCTTTTGATACCTCATATATCATTTTAGTGGTTAATGTACATAATAAATGAGAATATTGTGTGTAAATAACAATTTTCGCTCCAGCAGTGATTCTATGTTCACTTTTCCAGTTTGTAAGGTTGCGTTTCGCATTCTAATTCGACCACGAATGCTGCCAAGGAACGAAAGCAACCCCGTCAAACTAAACCAGACCAAACCACACATCAGTTGAATTCAGCTCCTTTTGACTCATCTAGCACACTCACTCGCTCTCACTTCACATCAAAATCAGTTCAGTCGTTCCGAATTTTAAAGCGAAAATGTTTGACGCTTCAGTCAAATATTTCGTAGACCCCCCTGCGTCTCAGTCCGGTTCTCTCTAACTCTCTCACTCACTCACTCACCCCAAAACCAATTCAAACTCACACTTTAACTTTAAGTTACGTAACTATTGCTCTGAGACTCAAACTCGAACGCGACTCTTCATTTTTAAGGACTTCAAGCTATAACTCCATTTCTATAACGTAAATTCTATGATCACTATTACAATACACATACAATATACACCTCCATAGTCAAAACATACACTCAGCTACTATTTACACTACTGGGTGGAGAAACAACGTTTTAATGCGTGTATGCCACTACAACATATCGTGTGTGTTATAAATCTATAGACTAAAACTGAAACTCTTCTGCTTCTGAATCACCGTATAAAAGCTTTAACGTTGTAAATACCTTTCAAACCAATACAAATACACACAGTGTAATATTTACTCCACTTTTCATCTCTTCTTCTTGATTTTGAAGTGCGTTGAAAATTGAGTTCTCTTCAAACTCACTCTGTACTTATACAGCTACTTCAACTTTCATTTCACATTATGTTGTACTAAAATGAATCATATTTTCTCCTTCTTTCCATCTAAATTTTGAAACTTTAAACCGCTTTAATACTCGCTAATTCTATATATGCCACAGCATACGAGTGTAATAATTTTAGTAGTCTTCTACAATGCATTATGAAGATCTGTACAAAAACTCAAATCAATTTTAAGTAGCTTACTTTAGAATTAGCTACGTAGTAAATAAATATGCTTATATATTGCGTATTGAATAAGTAAGGGTATCGTATTTTCAACGTAAACATGCAGAAGCTTATTAGTACACGCTACGTTGGCTTACTACTCGCTGATTAGAAAATGGATTAGTGATTTTCCGGTGCGACTGCAATCCAACTGCAGACTACTAATGCTAATCCATCATGCTTTCTGTCACTTGAGAGAACGACTTATGCCGTCTTACACATTGCACATGGCGTTTCTTCTTATTACCATATGAATTCAATCTTTCTATCTTACTTTTGTGCTTACTTTGCTTACTTACTTATATAATGTATAATATACGTGTTTACTATGCGTATACAAGTAGTCGTGTTACACATTACACCTACACATTACACTTCAAGCAGCAGATGACTATTGACGGACACAAACAAAACAGCAAGCACTATACTGCTGTATTATTATGATTATATTTCTCATGTCATGGCTAATGCACACACAGATTAAGAACTGGCTTTATTTTTCTAAACACCAAATGGCAATATTTTCTTTCAGCTTAAATTTAAAGTATGTGAGTCAAACTGCATGGTATAGATATACATATATGGCTCAATACGTGTATAAAGGCTGTACTTGCTAGTTAAAACAATAAAGTAGTGTAATTTTGTAGGTAAAGTATGTACAGTAGTTAAAGACACACTTGTATTGTAGAATGCCACAAAGGAAGAGTGTGGAGGAAGTATCATGGTAGTAAATAATATACGAGTTGCATTTTACAACTATGGAATACTAAAATGCGAATAAATTCTGGTTGATTCTGTTTTATTTAGTGAGAAAATGTAATAGAAATGATTTGATTAATTTGAAATGCTTAAAGTGTTTCAAGTGACTGTCTGCAATAGTATACCAGAGTTTTTAATCAAATCCCGAGGAAATATATTTTGTAGTGAGTGCTGTGTCGTGCTATATAGAGATAGACAGAAGAAAACAACAGAAGACACATCAACTACAAGAGAATAGTAAAGAGAACAGAAAGAAAATCGCTCGACAAGACACACTCAACATTTCCTCGTGTAAAAGTGGAAGGAAGGATTTCCCCCTCTCCATAAAATTGAGCTTGTCTGTCAAGCACAAAGCCACATTTTCCATGTCACTGTCTGTAAGTCTGTTTACACACGGATGCTGAAAGCAATCTAAAACTTTCAACACTGCTATCTGTATATACCAATGCCAATGGATGGCTAACTCCTACACGTATTATTCCACAGGATTAGTATACTTGTACAGTATGAATGCGACAGAAATACTTCTGCTGCTTCTTGCTTTCTAGTATTAAATATTACTTCACTTATATTCTCTCCACTGTTTTTAGAATGGGACTTCTCCTACTCAATGACTCTCTCTCTCGTCTTAACTTTGATTTTGTTTTGCTTTTAAAGCTACACTTCACTTTTAGTTTCCAATGAGAAGCTCAGCAAAAAAATTGTTGTGGCATTAACTACGTGTGATCCAAAATTGCACATGAAGGCGATACTTTGATTTGCAGATTACTTGTCATTCTAATGCACAGAAACTAATAAGTTACTACATTATGGAAATGTACAACTGCCAAAAATGGTATATGCTAGCGATTTCGTAACGAATGTTATAAACACAATAAATAGTGAGGAAAAAAGTAACTCCTACCAAATGTACAGTTAAGAAAAAGGAACAGATAAAGCATCAGGGCATATTTAAGTCAAAACTTATAACTTCAAAACAGAAAGTTGTCTTTTCATAATGTTTTAAAATATTTTGATACATTTTTGTACATTCTACAAAAATTTTGCAATGAAAATGAATTACATTGAAAATGAATGCAATGAAAATGAATTTTTACAGATGGATAGATATCTTTTTGAAATCCTTTTTATTAGGAGTAGGTAATTTGTTATAATGAAAATGAATGCAATGAAAATGAATTTTTACAGATAGCTATTGGAAATCCTTTTTATTAGGAGTAGGTAATTTTGTGCGCGTGCACGTGGCAGATCTTTTATTATCGACGAAGATTTATTAGCAACTCTTCTTGAATTAATTCGTTTGTATTGTGCTACAACAGTACGTAAAATTCTGAAGAATTGCAACTTACAACCACAGAGTTTATAGTTTTTATTACGTCTGTATTAAGTGAAATGAATTTTCGTAGTTTGGTAGCTGTGAAATGGAAAGTGGGGGTGGATTTAGAAAACCGAGTACGTGATAGCTTGTGTAAGATGTTTTATTTACTACCGTAAATTGTAATGTGTGCGATACGAGGGCAGCTGCACGTAAACGAGACAGTTGCAACAACTGAATCATTTTGTGGAGTATTGGCTTAGAAGATCCAAAATGAAATCGGGGAAAGAGAATGCAGGGTTTGAATGAATGTAGTGTAATGTAATGCAGCTCAGATTGTAGTTGTATCGTTGTGCAAAAGCGAAGCAAAATGAACTGAGATTGTTGCTCGTAAATCGTGAACAGCGTCATTTTGTTGTTTTACGGCTTGTTTCCGGCAACATTACATTACAATTTCCTTCTTTTTCCTATTAAAATAACGCTATTACTTACTTAGTGTTGCAGTAACTGTCATGTCAAACTATCGCAATAACTGCAACATAGTTTACCCATCCATGCAAATACATCCAGTTGTTTCCTCAAATCTTCAATTCATAAAATGAGAAAATGTGAAATTCCTTAGTCGTGTAGTTTTGATTAGATGACAATTTTTATAGTATTTATGTCATATTATTAGATTTTCGGTCCATTTGTGCATATATCTAGTGTTTTACACTTCCACGCACTTGATTGAGCACTCAAATGAAGAATGCTGGAACTGGAAATGCTATTCATATATTAAATGCTCTTAAAACTGTAACAATGTTACAATCCATTTGTATTGGTACAATTTGTGTGTACAATGCATGCAAGAATTAATTACAATTAGTAAAATAGTAAAGTGCACTACAGCCTGCTTAATGGAATATGTTGAACATGCACTTAGGAGTAGTTACATTTATAAATTGAAGTTAATATAACAAATTTTATTTTGATAGCTGAAATAATTCCCTTATTCTGCCAAGCATACGTTCAATACACAATAGCTACATATAATTAAACCTACACTGACACTGGATGAGAAAATTCCAAGATTTTACTGCCAGTGTGACTTACATAATATTAATCGTGATTTGTTTTGCAGTTGTTCTTACCGACTAGTAAGAAACACAAGAAATTCAGAGTCCAGTTCCTAAAAGTGTAGAAATGTACATAGCTCTATATAATATACTCATATCATATGATATGTGCAAAAGTTACAGAGAAATAAGTTATACATCAGTATGTTGTAAGCTGCAGATAGATTTATATTGTATTTGCTCAATTGCTATTATAGTTATCGCATTTTGTACTTGTACTTCCTTAGGAGCTTTTAGAGTGTCCAGAGTCCAGTTGTATAAAAGTTTAGAGTGATATAAGAAGTTCATGCCCAAAAAGTATCTATAACTGCTTATCTTTGTTCGCAAACTGAGCTTTGAGTTGAGATGAATTGAACTTGTCCATTTCTCTTCCGACGAACAAGGATCAGAAACTGTTTTCCTATTAATGTCACATTCACTCACTCTTTTCAACAAGAAGACGCATTACAACAGCTCCATGAGGAAAAGAAGAAACTCTCGTAAAATCTAACGAGAAAAGCTTTGCTTTGGAATTTGCCAGACCAGAAATACATAAAATGTTTCTCTGAATTTTTTACTTGTATAGTAAAATCTTTTTTCTTTTACGTAATGTAACACATCTTGACTTGAGCAATCAGCTGAACTGACTTACAAACTCAACTTAAATGTTTTCTTTTCGCATTGACTTCTTTTTTCCTTTGACAGGCATTGTATGTACTGAATTGTATGCCAATAATGAAACCATATTATTCCAACTATACAGAGATAACAGACAGAACCAACAAGACGTACTAAAGTGCACACAGTTAATAGCACTGCTTAAAAATCCTTCTTACGAGTTACATTCGTGTTATATGCCCTTCTCCGTATAAAAGACAGGTTGGAAATTCTCTACCGTATATACTAATGTTGTTGTAGCATAACATGGTTTTAACTTTTACGGCTTAAAATGCTACTAGTCCTACGAAAGGAAGGAAAAACTACAAAAATTCATTAAAGAATTTCCATATAAGTACATGGGGCCAGTAGTGCTCGTAAGTGAAGTGAATGTGTAAAATAAATAATGTCTATTGCCGATTAGTAGACATTAAATCAGTCTTTTTCTTTCCACTTCCCACCGCATCAGCCTTTTTACTAGTTTGGCATTCTTATCTCAAAATCAATCTGATTACGAATTACAAAGTGCCGTGTGTCTTAAACCAAGCTCGCCTCTAAAGATGCATTACAAGCATAAAGGAGTCACTCCAATATATAACTTACCCTTTCTAGATGTGTCTCAACTCTCTCAACATAAACCTCACAACTCTTTGTCGTCGTATACCAAATGCCACGTATTTATTGCCTTGCCTTGACTTCTTTCTCAAATGGTACACACAAGGTGCAACATACGTAAGGCATTGCATACCAAAGCGTTACCAACATGAAATTCCAAATTTTAGCAGAAATGTTTTACATAATAATCGTTTGTCAACAGTAAGGTGAAAACTTGCAATGACAGAGCTATGCAATGCACACAGAACATTTCGTTGTAATGTTTTTACTGGTACAGGACTTACAGTAGTTATCAACATCTAGTGTAATATTGTTAAAAAAAATAAAATTATTTTCAAATAAAATCATACAGAGAGCCATAATGTAGAAATTATTGGTAAATAATGTGAAATGTAACCTTAATATTATTATTAGTTATGTAATCTAAATAGCTTTAGATGGATTGTCAATACCACAGTAATGAGGTCGACAAT
>JABASD010003961.1:0-17390 GCA_019776165.1 Pogonognathellus flavescens | reverse complement strand
GGGGGGGGGGTTGCTTTAGGTTTTAGTCGGTGGTATGCTAAAACAATGATAAGGTTAGGTTTTCTAATGCTAAAGAGCCTTCAGTACCTTATGTTCCACGATACCCCAGAATCGGTAAATATAAGTCATTTGCCAATGTAACTTACCGATAATAAGTTTATTAAAAGCTGTCTTGCATTAAGATCTAGTCAAGTAAATAGTAAGGAAAGTCAATGTAAATTATATGTAACATGATACATACAGTCTACAAACAATGTTGAATAACTATAAAATATAACAAGTTCAACTAAAAACTTAAATAAACTTTGCACAAATGGGACATACACTTTTCAGTTAAATATTAACATTACAGATATTATTGCAATTTTAGTAGCTTAACGTAATACATCACTTCTACAATAATAATGTAAAATGAAAGGCATTTACATTGTCTACTATCTCTAATCCTTGTAATCTTTGTCCATTCTGAAATAGATGCCAGTGTCTCTATGTAAATGCTATGCCACAGATTTGTAATTGTACGTTTTCTGTTACAGGAGAAAAAAGCAACAATTGTCAATAGTGACTGGAGTCATTGTGGTCATAATTGTTTTAGCAATAGGCATTACTTTAGCCATAACGCTGCCTCCATTAATCGCCTCTATTGAAAGCCATGCGTTGAACCCAGAGAACCCGGCCAAACTTCTTCCACCTTCTCCGTCAGTTCTGCGGCAATATGAAAATGCAGGGATTAGTTCCGAGTCTTCAATATGCTCCGACATTGGAAAGTTCGTTCATTCTAAGTTTCATTTCAGCCATAATAATTATAATTATAATAATTACACCACATCAGTACCCATTTACATAAACAAACTACTCCTACAGCAATAATAATACTTTTAGCTTCTGGTATAGCCATGGAAAACATTGTGAATAATTTCCTATGTGTGTTATTATACCTCTATGGTGTTTCAGGGTAGAATTAGAATCTGCATGTGAATTTGAGTTGATCATGCTAATCACAGATTTCGTAGCGTACTTTGTGTGTGTGTATTAATTAATGAGTACTCGTTAGTAATTAATGTCTGATACAACATGAAAACCCACAGAGTCGTTCTGGACCAGAACAACGGTACAGTGGTTGACGCAGCCGTAGCGATCGTCCTTTGTCATGGAGTTGTTGCACCTCAAAGTAGTGGTCTTGGCGGCGGGTTATTCATGACGATATACACGGGTGGCGAAATGTACGCTCTGAATGCCCGAGAAACGGCACCGAGCGAAGTCGATGTAAAAGCATATGAAGATGAGCCTTCGGCAGCTGTTAAAGGTTAGTTGAAGTAGTTTTCGTAAATCTTATAATGCTCCTGCATTTGTATTTGTACCTATCCCATGAAAAATGACTGAAGAATCTGAGCAATCTTTCTATGCTCGCTATGAAAAGACTCTCTGGGAGAGATTGGTCCAGAATACGAAGCGGAAATAAAATTCAGGTGGCTCGTGCTACTCGTGTCTCATCCTCATCTGTCTTCATAATATTATTATGTGTTAGTGGGTCATAGAGGACAGAAACCAAAGTAACTTAAGTAACTTTCATGCCCCGACTATTTATTACCCTTTTAGCTTATACTACGCAGGACATTATTTTCCACAAAATTGTTTTTGGTATAAAAATGTTTATGTTTATGATATAAATAAATAATAAAGAGATAAATGAATTGCTGGGGAATGGAAATGTATTTGGCAAATTTTTGGTAAAACAGTTGATTCGTTTTGAGAGAAATATCAATAATGGGTTTAAGCAAGCGAGAAAGACTACTTTTAGTCTGTTCGATATTAGCTGTAGTTGCTTTGTAGAAAATCCTACAAGCGGAGAAAAATATAAGATGAGGAAGGAGAATTGATGGTAGAGGCCTGTTGTGCAAGAAGTAGAACTGTGGAAATTGTGCTGATTGTATTTTGTGAAGATGATGTTATCTTTTGACTTGGTCTTTGTATGCCACCGAGTTTACTATTTGACGTTAACAGCACACTACTGAAGTAGTCTAACATTATAGACAGGGGGTTGTGCTTTGACACGAATTTTTGTATGTATTGCCTATGTGTGTATCTATGGATTTTTGTAGGAGGTTTAGCCGTTGGAATCCCTGGAGAATTAGCCGGCTTGTGGGAAGCACACCAACGATTCGGCAAACTTCCATGGTCTGACTTGGTGAAATTTGCCAGAGATTTAGCTCAAAGTGGATTTACAGTCAGTGCTCAGTTGGGAAACTCTTTGAAAGAGCATGGAGAGAAAATTAAAGCTGACCCTATCTTAAGGCACGTTTTCTCAACTAATTCATCGCTTTTAATCCAAATACTTCATGGCTTTTTAAGTAGTGTACAATGCTACCGATCTTGAAACTGCTATATATAATGCGTACTTGAAATGTAGTGGTAGTTACTCCAAATCAACAAAGGAAGTAACATAATGTACCATAATATTAAGAAAAATGTCGTTTCCAAATGATTTTTTCATCTAGCACTAAAAGTAAAAGCTAGTAAGGAAACTAAACTTTCAAGGAAAATTGAATGAGACTTGTGTTGAAAGCAGGTCGGAGTTTGTCAATCCAATAACTGATGAGACGTGGGTAGCAGGAGATGTGATTCAATTGCAGCGTTTAGCTGCAACACTTCAAAACATAGAAGAAAACGGAATCACTGGCTTCTATAATGGAACCCTTGCCGAGGACATTGTAGCAGATATCGCAGACGCTGCGGGAGTCTTAACTGTGCAAGATTTGTCAAGCTACAGGTCTCAATTAATTAATATTTCGTCCCTCTTGTCATTGTTTATAATTTAACCACGCAAAAATTCCCAGGAAATGTTCCAATGTGTTTAACCAACGAAATCTCAACTTTGACACGTCTTACAGTAATTTGCTCACAACTGACGTCATACTAGTCAAGTATTATTATGCCTTTGTTCTATGCAATTCATTCCCCTATTGTATGTATGGATATGCATAGCAATTTATCACATCAAAGACTTCTAGGAAACTAGTCAATGGTGAAGAGTGCATTAACCCAATAACATTATGATTTATCCAAATGGGAAATAATATTCGATGGAATGTTTCAAATGTATTTTTCTTTAATACATTTACATGGCTTGTAATCTCTGGGACAATATGAATGTAATAGTTTGCGAATGACAGTAATTTTTAACAAATCTCATTGTAAACAACACTCGCATCTATTTGTTTCAAATGGTAAAATATGTAAACCAAATATTTAAATGCTTATTTTCAAACAAATTTGTTATGATTGAAATTCCCCGTATTTTTAAACTAATCTTATAGTAGTATGCATTTTTGCGTCAATGCTTTTTAATGGAATTGTATTTTGCACATAGTGTGGAAATATTTTATCAGATAATTGTTACATTAAATATGATATTAATTATTATTCATTTTGTAACAGAGCTCACAAATGAAATTGAATCCTTACAACTAAGATTAATTCTATTTCATTTCAGTGTTGAATGGTTGGAGCCTATCAGCAAGGTATTTAACAACAGTTTGACATTATACACGCTGCCATTCCCATCCAGCGGACCTTTAGTTGCTTTAGGACTTGGAATTCTAGAAGGCTTTGGGTACGTTGTTGCTTATTAAATTTCATTGTTCTAACAGTTTAACATGACTACACTGTATATTATATTATGTATTAAGATGCATTCATGGAGTAGTCGTGTACTTTGAAATACGGAGTACATTAATTATAGCAACATGATATTATTATACACACATTTATTGCAGGAGGAAGAATGGATCTAGCATGACAGCAATTGAAGCTGGTTTGGATGCTCATCGTTTGGCAGAAACACTAAAATTTGTCAATGCCCACAGGGCTCAGATTGCAGACCCAAATTTCTCAGAACTCACTTCGGTAGAGAATTTCCACTTTGAGTATTATAATTTATAATATTATTATGTATGCCATCGTAATTTAATAATATTCATGTCTGCGAAATTATGCATTCAGTTTCCCAATGAGGAAACCTACCATGAGATTCTATCAAACACTCTCAACGAATTTATACAACTGTATGTATGTATGGAAAATGAAATCAAATAATGAAAAGTGAAAAGCCTGTATTTGAATCTGATATAGTAAATTATTTCTTACAGGTTATAGTTACAGTTAGATACAGGATATTTGTGTACAACAATCGAGCGTGTTTTAATGATAAGTGCACAATGTAACAATTATCGGCGTTTCTGTTTTCTGTTCCTGTAGTTTCTGGAGAAAGTTTTGTCCCAAGAGTACGCGGATGAGCTACGAGCCAGAATAGAACCGTATAAAACTTTTGATGACCCTCGTCATTACAAAGGAGTTTTTGCCCAGCCCCAAGAGTCGGGCACAACTCAGATTTCCATAATTGGGCCAGACGGAGATGCAGTCTCTATAACCACAACCATCAATCTCGGGTTTGTGATATCTGTCTCTCTCTTCTCAATAATGTTCTTTCCTTCTGCTATGTACATACAGCCCTAAGTTTCCCTTCCCTGTGAGAATTGTGGGAAATCTTAGACTTTATTGAAACTTCCACGAGATAAAAGCATTTCTTCTGTCTAACTCAAATTCTATTCTAAAAATAAAGTGTCCGCTATAGCCCTCTTTTTAATACATAGGGTTTGTAGTAATGTATTGTATAACACAACCCATTAAAAAATCTAAGTTTCACGACCAGGATATGCTTAATGATGTGTAATTCCCCTAGTATTATTTGTATACACCATTGGTTGCATTGGGCTAAATATTTTAAGTTTCAAGCAAACAAGGACACCGTACCACGGATTTCAATTCAATTTTGTGAAGTTATATTTTTACCTATTTAATTCATATTGTGAAAATAGAGAAGAATATTTTCAAAGTTTTCATTTCGTGAAAAAATTTGCAGAGAAAAATATTTTATGAATTAGAAATCCAAAGGAAATTGAATTGTAATTTTCATCGTCGAGAATCGTAAAAGAAACTGTCATATCATCACTGTCATCCCTCATTTCTAAATCACGCTGAGTCTGAGTTTTGCTTGTCAACCTCCATTAATTCTTCATCGGAAAGAACCAGTATGACTTCACCTTTATTAGGAGGCCTAAGCAAATTCATTCCTGTTTCACAGCCTTCACTGCCTTGAAAGATTATCTTCTCTGTACAGCATTCAGCATTTTGTAGCACAATGGTCATCCTCTTTTAATATCGATGTTAACAGGTAGCTTAATATTAACAGATATTATAAATTATCTATATCTTGGAAAAATATACTTTGACGTATATATGATATAGAGGTGACAACGAGACGGATTTTTCCGGCTCGGCTCGAACTCGGCTCGAAAGTTTCCGGCTCAAACTCGGTTCAAACCCCATCTGTTAATAAAAATTTGGCTCGAACTCGGCTCGAACTCGTTTTGTAAACGAAAAATCCGGCTCGAACTCGGCTCGAACTCGTTTTGTAAACGAAAAATCCGGCTTGAACTCGAAAAAAGCTCGAAATTTTGGAATATTTAGCTGAAATTTGATACATTTTACCTTTTACTTACGGATTTTTTCGACTGGGCTCGAACTCGTTTTGTTAACGAAAAATCCAGCTCGAACTCGGCTCGGCTCGTTGCCACCTCTAATATGGTGGGTAACTTTTTGGGGTAAACTGAATGCAAGAATGCTTGCGCTTTCCTATAAGATAAAGCAGGTTCATTTTCTACAGGGCAGGGCTTAACATTTATTTTTGTATAGGAGCCATTGGGCTAAATATAATGTTATTGCTGACTTGACTGCATGAGTTATAGATAGATCTGTTTAGTGTCCTATCGTGTCTTCACTCTGTACTGTACGTATTCAACTGACTCTTTTGAAAAAAATTATTTGGCTTTTATGACTCATGAAATTGCAAACAGTGGACATTTGACTCATCAGATCAAATATCATAATAATATTACAAGCTTGACTTCTGCAATACATACAGAACGTATAAATTCTAACTTGGCAAAAGCTCATATGAATGGTATCCCATAATTCCAACTGTCTTTTCGGTTTCACTGGAAGGCCAGGAGGCGTATAAAATGTTTCGCAACAAAGCTTTGTACAGCAAAGTACATAAAAGTTGTTTTTCAGGGTTATTGCACTGACAACTGATGTAATTTTACTTCTGTTTTAAAACAGTCACATAATAATAGCATGCTTCCTTTTGCAAAATCAATACAAATGGAGGCATGTATTTTGCGACTAGTTCAAAGTTGTCAATGTGCGGTTTAAAGCATGACATGTGGTTTGCAAACAAAAGTTATTCTTCATAATTTGTTTAGGGTGACCTGGATGAATAGTGAGTGCGAATTCAACAATGAGAATGTTATGGGAAAAACTCTTGTTGAACTTACTCGACACAATCCAAGAATAATATTATAATAATCGATATTACAAGCACCAATGTGTAACTGTATTATTATTATTATTACATATACAATTGTCTTAATTTCCCTATTACTTTTTTATTGTGAATACTTTTGTTCTCAGATATAATACTTATTTGCATACATATAGGAAAGAATAATGGTGAAATCTAATTAATGTTGGAAATCTTGCTATGCTTCAATTTGATGATAATGCTAAATTCTTAAATGTTTATGCAGATTCGGAGCTGGTTTTATGGGAAATTTGACAGGCATCATTTTTAACAATGAAATGGGTGACTTCTCGATAGCAAATGAAACTGATGTAAACGGGTTACCCTCGAATCCAGAAAATTACATTGAAGCTGGTAAATTTCTACTTCGTGTGATATTTAGCTCTATGACTCCATGTAATTTACATAATAAACGTAAACCTCGGCAGGTTCCTCTATAACCTAACCCCCAAGACCGCAAAGGTCCATTGAAAGACAACACAAACTAAATCAAAATTACACAAACTAGGATTAATAATATTCCCTAAAAATCAAAATTTATTACATAATCATGAAAAAACATACAAAAATGCTACCGAGGGTAATCTTTACTTTGCAAACAGGTAAAAGAGAATATATTGACTGAGACGTAACGACACCACTGAGGCCCATGATTCCCATAAAATTTTGGAGTTTACACCGTACATTTTCTAGAAAAGTGCCAAAAATGTGTAAAAAATCGCCAAAAGTTTCTTTCGAGTTTACTGTATCATTTTCAGTTGGATTTTGGTTAAACTTTTTCGCAACCAAAATCCATTTTTGTTGTTATTTTGAGCCATTTTGTCACAATTTTACTTGAAATAGCATTGTGACACCTAAGCGTAGGTGGCTATTTTGCACATAATATTATGATAACTTAAGTTTGTGCCACCCCCGAACTACATCTATGCGTCCTGTAATTACCCTTGTGTGTTCAAATTGAGCAAAGATAGCATATTTCCATTATAAGATAATAAAATTTGGAATAAAATAAGAACTTTTGACCCCAAAATAGCTAAGGTTTAAAAATAACTCATTTTTTGCTGTTAATGTTTGCTTTGGACCCTAATCATCTTGTGAATTCCTCATTTCTTAGGGAAAGACGCCCCCCCTCTAGAAAATCCGAGGTTTACACTTATGGTTATTTATATCATTTACGGTGTTAAAAGAGAATTTTTTAAATTATTTTCTCATAGGGAAGCGTCCGGGTTCTTCCATGACTCCTTTGATTTTCCTCAATTCTAACAATCAACCTGTTTTAGCCACTGGTGGATCTGGAGGTGAAAAGATTTTAGGGGCTGTAATTACTGTAAGTGCATTTATATTTTTTGTGACTTGCGACAGTTATGACATTTATGTTTTTCTGCTATTGTAATGCATTTCTCAAACTATGCAAATAACTTTTATCAGAATGTCTTCAAGACCAATGCAAAGTTCTACAAAAGGTTCTTCTGTTCATCATATTTATTTCAATTTAAGACTAGGTGTTCGTGTTTTATGACTATGACATATACCGAATTCTATTTCATATACACAAAGATTTCCAGTGACATTCACAATTATATCATGAAAGAAGAGAGATAATAAGTTTCTGTTGAGAAAGTCAATTATTTACTCAGGAGTTTTATTAACTCCTGAGTTTGCACTTGATACGACAAAGTTTCGTCATATTCAAAAGGAAGATACTTCAATTCCTTACTATCAAATGGCTAAGAATCCTATTTGGTGTAATCTCCATTACGCTTGGTAGCATATGGAACATTCATGGGATGGATGGTTGCAAATAATAACACAATTAAATGCATGATGTACTGAAGTGTATTATAAGACAGATATGTTGACATAAGGAGATGCATCTTTGTGTTTTCAATTTCCAACCCCTACACAAGGGTTTTAACCAAAACTAATTTCATATTGTTTGCATCAATGTCTTTCATTATCATGCACCATGCAGTATGCTTTATCACCACTAATGATACAGGTTACAAGTTACAAGGATGTTCAACTAACAAGGGACATACAACGAAGGGATATAATTTTATTCGCATGACTAGTTGACAGATGCTTAAATTTTATGCACTCATACAATAAAATTAAGTCCGTCAGAATACTAGTTTAAGTCACTTCTAGTATTTTGCACAAGACCTTGTACCTTGTGTTACCTTATAAGGTACAATGGCTATTAATAGAGGTGATGCAGATTGATAAAACATAAATAATTTAGAAATGGAGAGAAATGAAAACCTCAGAATGTCTAAATTAATTGAAAATTACTTTGACTTACTTTAAGATACACTTTAAATGAATTTAGTTTTCTCACAAATCGTTCATACATAATAAACATAATAATAACACATCATGAATATTTCAAGATCGTACGGCAAACTAAACCTTAACTTTAGTAGGTAGGTATGTAGAGGATTTTCCCAATGCCCTAGTAAAATATACATCTACAAAACTGATTACGGCTCTCAGTGTGTGATGCAATGTGTAGGGAAAGATGCGGTAGAAACAGCACTTGTAAGAAAAGTTGCGGAGCCCTGTGGCCCTATTCATTTTTGCATTGTGTTGTTAGTGGGAATTAAGAAAATCCTCTTAAATTGGCATACTGACAAAAATAACTTACACGTTATGTTAACTGGTCTTAATTTTCAAGTGTGGGTTGACGAAAGAGATAAAATATTAATTATTATTATTATTGCAATATTAGAAGTGTGATTAATGGAAATGATTAAAATATGCAGGCAACATGGAGAGCTTTGTACCGTGAAGAAAACATAAAGACTGCCATCGATTACCCACGCTTCCTCCCTTCATTTGGACCCACTGAGTTGAAATACGAGTACGGACTTACAAATTCCGTTGTGATGGAGCTGGAAAGAAGAGGACACCGTATGCATCGCATAGAAAACGGGAGCTACTTGGGAAATGTCAACTCTGTGTGTCGTACAAAAGATACGGGAATCATCTTGGCTAATGCTGACTTCAGAAAGAATGGAGATTCTGCTGGTTTTTAACCATGCTCCATACAAATGTTCCAAGTCTCACTCGCGTCATCCTTTTACTTTTCCAGTCATCTTTGAGGTTTCTTTCTTCAAAAGGAAAGATCAAATATTATACGTATTATTTCTTACACAATATCCAGCAAAATTGAAGTTGTGATGTCGTCGTGCATCTTTTGATGTACATTTTGGTTCAATGTCAGTCTGAGATTCGTACGATGTAATTCATTTCTTAGAAATGTGTAGAGTAACACTTACTAGTTTGATCAGAACACATTTCATCTATATGCATTGATATTTTAGCATTTTGATTATCCTTTTCTATTGTGAGTAAAGAATTGAACATCCATCCATCTTATCATTTTATTTATGGAACAATATTTTATCGTGGTAATATTACGAGCTAAGGTACTATTATTGTCATCTTCGAGAGAGAGAGAGTCGTGTAAGCTGGACAAGCAGAAATATATTTTACTGCATCACATACTCTTTTACAGTTAGAATTCAAATTAATTTGTATGCTTTTTAATATGTACATAAAATGTTGCCAATGACTGCACTATTATTAATGAATGATGTAAATTTAAAAACGTAGGAAATAAAAAGCGGCCGTAACGTAATGGTAAATAATTTATGTATTTATTACGTATCTTGTTTATTTTATTAATAGATAAAGTAGAGAGTAGACGTTCTTGATTTGATGCCCCAATTATTATGCATGTATTTATATTAACCCTTAGATTTGACGATTACAATTTTACAACAAAGTTTAAAATTGATTGTGAAAAAATGTAAAACTATTTAATATACATTTAATACTGGAAAAAAGTTTTGATCAAATACAATGCATAGAATATACAAGCAATATAATAAAAAAAGCATTAAAATGTTTAAAATTTGGACTATATTTATCAACTTTCGTTTTGGCATGTGACTAATATTTATTATTTCATTCCGTGATATTGGCATTTTGAACATGAGTTGTACCCCATCGCCAAACTTTTAAGTTAAACGTACGTAATCCAATTCGCTTGCAACTTTAATGTGATTTCATTTTTAACATGTTAGGTTTTTGGTCACATGGACGTAGTAACTAATAATCAATAACATTTTATATTCAGCTAGCTTATATTTCACAATAAATATTTTGCAGACGTGTGAAATAAAAATTCGTTTACGATTTCGTTGAAACTTTCTTTTAAAACTAATAGGTACATATTTAAAGACTAAATGCTATATTTGATTAGAGGGGCCTAGCTAGGATTTTTAATGGGGTTTCAAGTCTTTTGGGGGGCTCAAAGCCCCCAAATGACAAGCCCAAAAAAATGTCGAACAATTCCTTTTTTCCGGAATCGGTGGGGGGCTCAAGCTCGGTGAGCCCACGTAGTTGTTTGATTGAATACTAACAAGATTTAGAAACCAAACTCAGTGCAAGATATAATGGGAAAATATACATTGTTAGTTATTTAGCAGAAAAACACAATATTCCTATAATAGAAATCTGTTCATGTAGAGAAAATTCATAATAGTGTTGACTCTGTGATACGAAACTGCGGGGTGTCTTTTGTGAGCCACAATTTCCTGCATATGGCATACTGGCATTTTCCGTAGAAGAATCACTCAGAATACTAATAATTGTTTCATTAAAATACTTTAATCCTAACAGCATTCTTTTTAAACTGTAATAATTTACAGTAATGAAGATTTTTAACTTATACATACACACTCTACTGATTTTGATATAATCATATTATTTCTGTATTGCTTAATTTAAAAATGGCGAAAGAAAAAACAGGAATAAATTGACATGTTTTTGCTACAATATTGAATATTCAATGAGTAAGGATAAAACTTAATATTTGTTTGCAAGGTCTCGTAAAAAGAAACTAAAGAGCATGAATACAGACTTTTTTATCAGATAAAAAAATAATTTTCTTTAACTAATCTTTCGAGAATGTATATCAACTGTATTACCCACGCGTTCCCCAGATTATAAGCTACTTACAAATACGTTAACTTCTCTTCCACGAATTCATTACTGAGGGGAAGAAACAAAATTGAGTTTCGTCCACTCTTGTTTTAATTGTTTACAAATCCATTAATTTTCAGTGCATTTTCTGTTGTAAAGAAGTTATTTTAAACAGACAAAGTCGACAAAATTCACAAGAAACATATCAAGGATGTTCACCAGAATCACCTCTTTTATGTGAAATGTAATTCACATTTTTCACATTCCCTCCTGCAACTCCTGCATATAATTTTGGGTGAGACGTCAGAAACAACTTTTTCAAATGATGAACTTTCGTTATTTTGAACACATTCTTCTTCAAATTATAACAAAAAAGGTGTTACAATCTTCTGTGACATATCTAACTTTAGTGCAAAGGCTCTTTGGGGCAATGATTTCTCTTATTTGGTCATTCAGAGCGACTTTCCTAATCATTTCCGGTTTTCGCGTAATCGGAGGGTGTCATTTTGGACATGTTTCTTAGGTTAATTAGCTTGGATCGTGTTCGGATTTCAACTGATCTGATAAAACTCAGCACTGATGGTTGAGTGTTGTAGTTGTAGTGATTTCTTCAAAATTTAATCATTCCACGATCTGTCGGGAGTTGATTTTATGTTTGGAACGGGTTTTCACCACAGCTTCCCTTTTCAGGGTAATTTTTTCGGGCAGAGTTTGACTTAGGACGTTTCCAAAAAATGAATTAAATAGACGCATTCTTAAACTTTACAATGACAAAAACAACTATTCACACAAATTATTGCCACGTTGCAGAACCGAATTTTTCATCTAATAAAAAAGGCTGTGTATACGTGAGACTTTGAGGCACATACATGAGCATACTAGCTGTTAGTCTGTTACTACACATTTTTTACTTCTTATTGTGTACACAATGCATTTGTGATCTGCGGATCTTCTTCCAAGCACAGGCCTATTAGTGTGTCTATGAAAATCCTCTTAAACCTGCGGTTATTTGATTACAATTATGATTGCTATATGAATACATTAGGTTTATTGTACGTCACGATAATAAACTATAACGCTGCCTCTTCAAAGTATGTGAGACATTATTCCAAACTCAATAAAGTATAAGAAAATGAGCCAGAGACAGACTTGTTTGATTTATAAGCTTTTCGAAAACACAGTTTTGATTTTTGCCGAGTTCCCTTATTTCTGCAGAGACGTTATTATGTATTAAATTAACCTTTACTAATCATTACTGTCTATGAGCAATTAGAATGTAAATTTAAATAATATGAAAGTCTAATGTGAAAATACAAAATTTTACAATAACATTATACAAAATTCTTGTACACTGTTGCGTCGTAGCGGTCTATCGTATGCAGATCAGTTAAATCAAAAACCGGATAGACTGTTTTTAGTTCTATTTTTGCTTACGAGATACTTTGTGCTCCATTTACTGGCGGCTTATTATCCTTTATGATTTTGAAAATAATGGCAGAATGTGTTAATTTATAAGTTTCATCGATATGCAGCATATATTCGTGTATTTTGATAGACATAAAATTGTGCTTTGCTTTCTTACTGTGAAATGTATATTATTTGTTATCTGAAAACTTGTTTAGTCAAGAATAAGAAAACTGAATAAGAAACTTGAATAAGAAAATTTGCTTTCAAGTTGCATTTCTACTATACCCGCTGTTTAGTAAAACTATCAGCGTTCTTTTAAATCACCAGGAAATGCTACCACGCACAAGGCACAAGGTCACGAACTTGATTGAGATTCTGGAAACTGCCTTGAACGCAAGAATATAATAATAGTTAGCAAACCATTTTCTGGTGTGGAGAACCTATCATCAAGAACGTTTCACATTAGCATTAATCCCCTCTTAATTTAACCTACCTATAACCTTTGTCTCCACGGAACTTGAAAATTGTGAGGATCGCATAAAGTACCTACATTCGAGCTAAATCAATGTCAACCTGTCAAGTCTTAGTGCTAACACGTGTGAAACGTAAATTATTAGGCATATACCTTTGCTTATACTGAACTAACTGAACAACACAATTTTCTTTCCAGGTTAGTATTTTAGCAGTAGTAGAGGATTGTAACCTTTACAAGAGCATGTGGACCTCGAAAGCAAAAGTGTTTCTAGCTAATTACCACTTTAATCCTCCACTGGTAATTCACGTAACGTTGTGGTAGAAATGTAATTACGAAATGTTTCTATAAATATACAGGTAATTATGTGGTAATCACGCATCAACGCAACTCTCTGCAGTCATATGATAAAATACTCAAAGACACGGGGATTCAAACCTATCGTGTGGTATTTTATGTTCTTCCCTTAAAATAGACCTTTATTCTTAGAGTTCTCTACAAGGTGTATTTCCGTCTATATCTCAATAACAATATTATCTTGATGGCTGCGTCCAAGGCGTATCCACCTTTATCATTATAAACATTCCTCTTATATATAGAAGAAGTAGACCTCAGACACAAAAAATGAGAAAGGTCTATTGGTATTTTATACACAGTAAATGCAAATTATGGTCCTCAAACTTTTACTATCATCTCAAGATTCCCACTTGATCATATTATTCTGACAGTATTTCCCACTCGTCATCTTTAACAAACCTTGTGGCAGCAAGTATACAGTAATATCTGTACAACTCTCTAAGAGAAATGATTTTTCAAATGCTACGGTATGTAGTAGTTGTAGTAGTGACAGGCAGCTGTACTTTTTCTTTTGCTCTTCCAAAAATACAGACTATCCCCGAATAAGCAATGATCATTACATCAATTTGTATAGTCAGGATAAGATAGTTGGATATTGAGAAGACTCACTCAAAAATAGAATTGAAAGTAATACTTGAAATAAAAAGAGGCTGGAGGCTGGAATATTGAGTTATACAGCATGATCAATAACCAAAACTATACACCACTGTAATTTCTTTATAGTTTAATCTGTTGCATGCAAGTTACTAAAAATTAAATACAAAATTACAAAATGCTTTTCACTATATACATTTTGAGGGAGTCTATTCAAAATGTTGTGCTTAATATGATTAGAATGAAGAAAGTTATTCCAGAGAGTCGTGTAGCGTTAATTTTCGATCACGCTGCTGTACAATTCAAACTACGACAATAACTACAATGGAAAGTCAAAAGAACATGACCACACATGAAAAGCATGCACGCGTTGCGGTCTGCTTAAAATTTGAGTCTGTGGCCTGTTTATCGTGTGTGGTATATGAACTGCCACCAAAATAAAAAGAAGTTATTTATACGCACAAAAGATGTATTATATTATCAGACAATATTATATAGTACATACAATACATACCTCTAATAGCACTAAGGGAAATTGGTTCAATCTTTGTGGGTTCGGTTGTCTGTGCATGCTTAACTTGCCAATATTCGTGCTTCTTCTGCGTTTGAACAAACTATAAAGACCGAAGACACTTGAGAAGCCAAACAACTTTCTCTGTTCCAATTACGACAGCAGTACTTGTGGGGGTAGAAAGCAAGCAATACTAAGATTCTACATTCTGTCACAGTAAAGTAAAGACGTAATATTATGACACCGTTATAGATGTGCCCATTTTAAAAATTGTAACCGAATCTAGAAAATTTCATTTTGCTAATTTTTCTTGCTTGATCTTGCAAAAATTAGAACTGCCTACTCAACTTTTCTTGCAGCTAGTGAATATTATAATTAAATGCCAACGCTTATCTACCTGTAAACTTGAGTTCAGCTCATGTGCATGAAATTGAGATTCTCAATCATCATCGCGTTTTTGAGATGCCTAGTTAAATCTGTGTACATAGCATGAATAATGTCTTTGTATTCCAATGGGAAATATTTATACCACTCCTGTATTTGATTTTTTTATCTTAATCATGATTTATATTAAAATAAGGGGTTTAACTTGCTCTAAACAACATTTCTATGAAGCCTACGATACAGATAGTGTAAGTGGGGTAACTCATACTTCGTGTTGTATTCGCTTGTAAACCATACTATTGCGTAAACGTCGTGCAATGTAGGCTGCAATTCTCAACTTCGTAAAGCTTACCAATTTGCGAAAGAGTCTTTTCGAATCAACCAATTACAATCTTCACTTCTTGCAAACCGTGAACCGTCGCCTTGTTGAAAACATACACTGTGCAGCATGTATTTTCGCATTGTAACTTTGTAAATCGAAATGTATGCAAAGCGCAATTTACGAACTATGCACTAACGTAAGTGTGAGTTATGTATTGAGCTACGTTCCCAGCATAATATGCTTATTTTATTGCTTATATTTTAATAAATTTCCTTGTATACAATTTCCAGCGTTTAATTATATTAGAAACAAAGGTATTAGTTCACCTTGCTTGCAGGAAGCACCACACGCAAACTTATATTCATATTCGACAAGGATTTCCATTCATAATACTTGGTCATGCATCATTCATTCATTGTGTTGAACATATTACGAATTGAATTTTAAATGACTAGTTATGGAGACAGTTAATTGGACCGGCAGTAATAATTATTACAGCCGGAAAATTATAACATGTATATAAATTCATGTCTTTAGAAATTCAACATCTTAACAATTCAATCATTCATTATTTGTGTACGTCCAACTAAGCCCAGAGGTTTAAATTAATTATCAACTTTTGTTCAGATAAACAATTGGTACTAATTATCAAAAAACATTTCTGCCTTGCTTTTAATTTTTTTTTAATAATTTCGAATCGCAAAAACCGAACACAAATTATCATTTCCAGGATTTCCACAATCCACACGAGAACGAACTGAACCCGAACACTTTTTTGTACATCATGTCGAACCGAACCCGAACACTTTTCTTGCACTCTTGCACACCATACCAAACCGAACCGAATAGAACACAAAAGATTGTTTGAACCCGAACCAAACACCAAAAACCTGTTCGGGCCCACCTCTAATAGGCACTAGGTACATATTTACCAGTTAACTTGATCTTGCTGAAATTAATTTATTTAATGAATTTTGTCTAGACTGCACAGGAGTCACTTACCAGTGGAACACAATACACTGTGATTTATGGTTTGTTGAAGTGTTTGTCATGTTTTCATCTAGTAATCCCTGTTGCATGTCCAGAAAAATATAACGTATACCTTAGGCATAAAAGAAATTGCATTGTCCACTCTACCCAACCCTAGTGCTTACAATGATTGCTTTGCAGAGAACTTTTTCCGTGCAAATCAAACGTTCTTACTTAGAAAGTTTTACTCTGGAATGATTTTTCTCTCGTTTCTTTTCACAAAACATTCCATTGACCATTAAAGTTTGTTTGTCAGACTTCCTACCCCAGAACATGCCAATTTGTTAGAAAAAGGACTTAAAACAACTTTCTTTAACAATGAGAGGGCATTAGAGAACGTAGTATCGATACCAAAACAAGTCTAGCATACTTTCAGTCTGAAGGAACAAACATCTTGTACCATAATAATACTACATAATACTACTATAATAATAATACTACTAATTCAAAATACTACATATACCTTCCTCACTTCACTTTTTAGCTTTATTATTTCTGATTGAGTTTAGTGTGTATTGTAACTTTAGAAATTCCATCTGCACAGCAAGATTGAAGCAACACGTACGATAACTTCGGTAACTCTTCAAGTCAAATTAAATTTTCTTCCAGTCAAGAAAAACAGTCTTAAATGCAAAGACAGTTACCTAAACATTTTAGGCATAATATGTTTAAAAAGAGTAACTTTTTATTTTCTATTGACTTTAATAAATTATTTAAGTTCCATGGTTATCGTCAAGAGACTATCGTGGCTCTCGACCCCGCTATAGGATTTTTTTTTGAAATATGGTTTCTGAAATTAATTTATTATTAAAAAAGTCTTTCGAATTCAGCAACTTTTATCAATTATTGTAATATTGTAATATAAATAAACTAGAGGACGGCCCGTGTTACACACGGCGCACTA
>JABASD010003960.1:0-17393 GCA_019776165.1 Pogonognathellus flavescens | reverse complement strand
CCTCCAAATCAAGTTATCTATGATATTCCTGATAAAGCCGACGTTACCACTATAATTGATGTCAATGATGAGGTTCCCATTGTAATAAAATATTCTAGAGTACCAGAAAACGACACTAATTTAATAAATGCAATGCTGCATCGGACGGGAGAAAGCACATTTTAGCACATAGTAATGTTAGAACCACTTAGGCATAACACAACCGAATTAGTAAAATTAAAACCATAATGTATGCTTAATCTACAGTCTTGTTTCATGCTCCAAATTACAAGCACAGTGCAGCTTCACTTTAATTAATACTTTCACAATAGGAATCTCATTTATTTACCAACACAAAGCAGTACAACGCAGATATACAATACAAATACACATAGACTATCTGGTTGATTAAATAAATCTAGGTAAATTAATTATATTGCAATGTGGTTACATATTCGAAGAGGTTTGCACAACATTAAAAACAAGTGGTAGCAACTGACAGAACTCATGCAATTTCAAACCACACTTCATCATGGCAGATGCACATGTAAGTAGTAATTAAGTCCGCTATATAGTAGTCTGAATCAGCCATGTCATGGACAAGAGTGGTCATTGGTTACTTTTCCAGCTCAAAAGCAACCTCACTCCATAAATGCGTTTCTATTCATTAAAAGATTAAAATTGCTCTCTTCATGTAAATTGTGTACTACTATAGTTACAATGATGAAACATCGGCAACAGTAACAAAAGGTTCTTATAAACCTCATAGAGGTTAATTAAGGCTTAGCATAGATGGTCTATTAATTTCCTGCTATGAAGGAGTTACAATTTACAATTACAAGGTTAGGTATATCCGTAGACTACTAACGACGTATGTTTCCTCTCCTTGAGCCGAAAACCAACAACAAATCTGGTTATTTAAATACGCAGTGTAGAATTTTGTTATTCGCTACGATTCAGCAGATTGACTTGCTTCCAAGAAATAATCTAAAAAATTAGAGCAAAACGGGTAATAGCTCCCGGGCAGCATGTAAGATTGTCTGCAAGTAGATTTACTATCGCCATAGACATGAAAATTTCCCGCAAATCCCTAAAAGCCAGTTCTTGAGCCTTGTTTGACTGAGAATTAACACGAGCCTAAAATATCACGGTTTCGTGATAAAGAATACAAAGATACGCTGAATGGATCCTTATATCATCAAATATTACCCTTTCATGAAGCCACTTGACTTGACTGGCCTACTTACCCGATCACCGATAGTAATAGTAAGTGAGACGTAAGTTTACAGTTTAGGTAACTACGCTATTTTGGCGATAGAATGGAATAACTACCGCAGCCAAGTCGTCCCCGCCGCTTTATAGTGCTGTGTTACTTTCTACGGATTTCTTGCTTTCCAGTAGAGTTGAGAAATGGTAAAAATAATATCACATGCTTTTAGGCTCAGTCACCAATTACTAAATCATGCATACAACGCAACGAACTCTCCACCACTTCTTAACCAGTATCCCACACGTAATGGCATATAAGACATGTATTCACGTATAAAACGTGTATCTTAAACTACATACACATTAGTGCAGCATAAATGCAGTGACGAAGTATTGTTTTGGGTATACATAATAGATGAGACAAAAATATCACACACACAAAATAGGCTGCTTGCAATCGCAAAAGTTCTACGCAAGCAAATGTGACATGAAACAGAATATTATCATAGACACATACGTACTATGTGCGTTTTTATCATATTATATAGGTATGGAGAAGAACAGACATCAGCCCGAAGAAAAAAAACATTCTCTATAATAGTAATTTCCAAAAATTCGAAATGATGCAAATATCTGTATAGCCATATAAGTATGTACTATATGATTGGCGTCAATTTCAATAACTAGAATTCTTCCAGTATGATGTTTAGCAGACCGTACTAATCGAGTCTGGTGAAGTTTACTAGAAAAATAACTGGTAATATTATATGCTACAGCTTTATATAAATGCAAAATCTATTTAATACCCTCTGTCCTCTGTACACGATAATGTGTCTCAATAACATAATGTACAGATCATCATAAAGCACAATAATTTAATTTCAATTAGATACGCCTGGATAATTAACCACAATAAACCGTTCAACACCGGGCGTAGTGAACAACGAAGTTTCGTAATATTAAAAATATGTTTAGGCTTGCTTTGAAAACTTATGTATAATTTCACTTGTATTTCGTATGAAAATTTACATTTGAATTGCTCACAATTCATTCAATTAATGCATCTTCTCTAATACATCGGAGTAATACCTACAGGTGCTGGTACTTATACAAAGAAATATTTAATGAGTCGAAGGTGGTGAAGAAGTTGACCGATTGACCTCATCTTCGAACTTAATCTCACACTAGACCTCAATAGTACGTGTAGCAAATTTGAAATCTTTAGCTCAAACCGTTCTTGAGTTATCGTGCATACGGACGGGCAGACGGAAGGACGGTCACACGGGCAGAGTGAAATCATATAACAACTTCGTTGTTAATCGTTGTTAATAAGCGACTTGTATAATTGTATGGTTTTATGTAATAAAAAATTCTAGTTCAGTCATGTGTGAAAAAACTGTAGCTACACTGCATACACATTAGTGAACAAGAACAATAAATAGAAATTGTCTACCAGATATTTGTTTTTGATATTCTCATTGCACAAGTATTTTACTGCGAAGTTAGTTTGAAATAGTATGCTCTTCCGTATCCAATAAATGGTAATAAATATTTGCAAGAGAGCCCTTCATAAATATACAAGGAAAATACTGTATAGGCGTATACAAAGAAAGAAAAGAATACGAAATAATATTATCTTACACAAATGCATTGTAATGTTTCAAAGAAGAAATAATATATCAAAGTTTTCTTTGAAATTCAAGGTTTTGTCGAATGGTAAACACGGAAAACAGAGTGCATTCGACTTCTCGTGTTCAGTTCCACTTGAACTGCTTAGCTTAGATTGAAAACAAGTTTCTTCAAAAATCCCTTCAGCGATGGGTGTCAGTGTCAGGTAATTGAATTTAAAAAACAAGTAGTAGACAAAAGTTTTTGATGTAATTACGCCATGGAAAGAAAACTGCAAAGAAAATTCATCCTACTGCTCCTTGTCGTTTTTCATTGATGTTGACATTTGATGAGATTGCTTTACAATTCCACCCATGCACATAAATAATTGACTATAGGTAAGTAAGGAATTCTGGGGAAGGAATCCTTGAATGTTTTTGATCAATACACTTTTTCATTGTTTTTTACACGACAACATCTCCGATCCAAGAAATATGAATCTTAATTTACATTCGCTTGACTAACTATTACCAGGAAATAAATACGTTTAGTTCACGCTACAAATCACAATTTACAATTCAGCAAATAACATAATAAAGATGTCACAATGCCCAGTTAATGAATTTTATTAATAAAACACAATTTTTCAACTGCATGAGCAAGCATTCATTACCAACTCCGTTTTTATCAACGTACCAACGCTAGCATTACGTCAGAGTTTCCGCGATCATTATGATAAGAACAGAATACATAAACACAAGTAGACTGTATTTTGCAAATGAGTATTTTAATGATACAGTTGCCTAAAATTGCCCTTCAAAGGTTTACTTCTTGTAGTTCAGCATTTTAAGGTCTTATATGCAAGAACTATAAGAACTAAGCAATTGGTATACTTATTTGCTTCTCCGACTGTAAATAACGTTAATTAGCGCCTGTGAGTTAAACACTTCCTCTATATAAAGTTTTTAAAGAGGTTGCATTAAAAAGATTCATGCCATGTATTTTTTGCCTTAGTTTTCTCCTAACTTTCTTTCTCTTAAACCTATCCTTGACCTGAAGCATGACATTGAGAACACTATACATGTACGATCATTATAACTTCTATACTGAGGATTATTTAGGATTATTTGTAATGTGGAAAACGTACATGTCATGTGGGAAATGTCGCACTTCAACTATAAAAAGGATATAAACTACTCTTGTAACTATTTGTTAGAAAACATAACTTTCACTTTTCTACTCAGCGAAACAAAATTCTATTGAGAATAAAATCAGAAGAGAACCGAATCAAATAAAGAAGAAAAACGAGGAACTATGAGAGGTCCGAATTCAAATTAAACTAATGATGAGAAATGGGACATTTTCAATGAAAGAAATCCTTTAACGCGAATTTGGGCGTACGTGTCTTGTCTTTGACTGTCGTGTCTGTGTCCAAGAATGTCATTTCCCGTCTCTTCAATGCAATGATGGTAATTACGCACACATAGCGTTGTGTGCTGCATTTGATCGCATATGAAAAGAAAAAGCAATAAGGGAAAGTTGTGAATCAAAATTATAACGGTTGACTTACATTGTGCGGTGCATTGGACATGATTAGATCCGTTGAGTTGAGGAGTCTCTCTTCTGCTTCCGGGAATGTTCGCCGAGCTCCATAAGACTCTTACAATTCGGTAGTAAGCGAAGCTCATGAATGCCAAAGGAATGAAGTACAGGACCACAACTCTTAAAATGATGTACAGCATATCCGTTTGGGTGCTCCAGTTCGGAGCACATTGCGTAAAGTAAATCGTCGTATATCGCATTTCACGAGGTTTAATCTCCAACACAATCAGCTCAGGAATATCTGCAAAAAACACCACATTCTATACAGAAACTCTTATCTCATGTGTATATGTAACACCTCCTTCCCACCCACTTCTATTCCACTACACCGTAAAGTTTTGATCAAACGTCGGTCTATAAGTAAACACCGGGTACTTGCATGAATATAAGCGCTGGACTAACTGCTTTCTCCCATTAACTGACACAGGGTGATAGGGAAAGTTGTGCCTCCTTAATATTTTAGTGGGAAATAAAGTTAGATCCGAACTTTACGGTATATGTACTATGTTTCAAATGTCTGTCCACTGTCATTTAACTAACATGCAAAGTAATATCACTTTCACTTGACTCTTGCTCCCTTTTTACTACGCATACATCAGGATCAGGAAATACACAAACATGTGTCTAATCTTCTGCTTAAAAGACACAAGGAATCCCTTGCGTTCCTGCATTCCATGAAAAACATGAATGTGTGGAGTGTGGGCAGACGTGCAAATATTAGACTAAGAATTGTAAATAAAAGGGTCATTGTCACAGACTTTGCAAACAGAGGTACAGACAGTACAGAGTACATATACTATAGTGCTATTGCCAACTGTAGCATTTTGCAAACTTTTCCATGTAATACTACCAAGTGTAATGTCGACAATGAAACATAATATAGTAAAGTATACGCCCACACAAGGACACACCTTTATTATATTTTATTTGTATATAGTATAAAATGTTTAAAATCCCTTGTGTTTTAAAGTTTGTTTCTATACCTAGGCACGGTATAGGTAGAATTATAATAATTAAGTACACATTCCGACGTAGCTTTAATTCACATATGTCCTTACACATTTATTTGTATTACTACTGTCATCACTGCGATGGTTTTGCGGATAAGATAATAGAAGTTAGTATGTTATGTGTTAAATAAACCCTAGATTTACCTGTCTGGTTTTCTAAATGTTATCGTTCAGGGAAAATGCTGAGTCTGAAATAGTTGCTTTTATGAATACTGCTTATTAAAGCTAACCTCATTTTCTGTTTGTCGGGTTAAATTGTTGTTGGAGGACGCATTTACTTTCACCAAACATTTTCGTGGAAACATAGAAGTGCAACTTGTGCAATGTAGGAAATAAAATGAGTGGGTCACACACAGACACATACATGTCACCACCATCTGACTTCCACGAATGTGGTCGTACTGTAGTATGTAATACCAAGTTTCGTGTTTAGTTGACATGGCCATAATACTCCAACCTTACCACTTGAACTTTTACTGCAACGACAGGCTCTTTACCGCAGCCACTATTGGCAACATTATCATAAAACCGTCGGCAACATTTCCTTTTTACATTCGCAGCAGATCTCGTCACTAAACCAGGGACAAAAATATATTTCTTAACATTCGTGTACACAGTACCTCAAATCATACTCTAAAAAGATTTGGAAAAAGAGTTTCCTTGAGAAAGCTACACATTTTATGTGAATACATCCTGTAAGGGAGAGTAAAGCTGGATTACAATGTTGTCAGAAATAGAATCGACAACCAATTAATTTCTGCTTGTGTTATTGCTGGAGTTCCGGTCGATTAAGTGAGAAGAAAGGGAAGATTCCCAGACAAATCATAACTTGAAGTTTGTTTGTAAGGAAATTGAGTCATACAATTGTGTCTGGAGTCTGAAGGTTTCATTGTTTATTTTCTTAACAAAATTTTGCTTCAGACTTCTCTTGTTTGCATGATATGTCTGTGTCTCAAGGACAAACACATCTTATTGTATACCTCAATAATATAGTATTATTGCTACTGCGAAGGTTCCTCGTTGAAATGCTTATATAAATGTTATTCGAACAGTCTCACAGACAAATGTTCCGCACGGTAAAACGTGACCACACGAATAGATGCTAGCAAATTACGACACACAGTGCTGTTTGCTTAATTAGAACATCATCATCACCGTGTTTGACAACAAACACAAACAATACCTCCGTTAGATGTACGACTGAATAGGAGAAAGACAACTTTTGCAGCATCCAGTCAATTTGCCATTTCGAAAGCAAGTTGCATTGGTGAATAAAGTGAATATTGAAAGGGAACCTTATCACTTGGCCTGTACAATTTAATAAACACATAACGTCTCTACTGTGAAGTAACGAATGTTATACTTAGGAAAGTGTCATACAAACACACAGCAGTAAATGTTGACTCTCTTATTTACAATTAGCAGCACTGTGTTCTATCCCTGCACTACTTGACCTACATACCTATAATTATATACTGACATCCATTCAATGCATTCCCATCAAATACAATTACATCGTCTATATCTGTACAATTTGAACTAAACTCGGACTCACGACCATTGTTTATAATATATACTACTACATTGAAAAAGACATTGAAATTAAATCGTAAATTATACTCATGTATATTTGTTTGTATTGCAATATTGGCAGATTCAGATTGGCACAAATAAATATTGCAGTGGGCTATATAGGGTAAGTCAGTTAATTACTATTACACGACAGAATAACATTTTGTAGGTATACAGAAACGATAGAAATGGAGAATTACATGAAATGAAGAAACTCGGTTTGTATGGCTCTATGCTAGTTTGCTAGTTACCTACATTCTACAAAATGAGCTCCGAATATAAATGTAGAGCAAGTGCCTGTCGTGTTCTAGGTAGGTAACAATAATAACACAAACACTCCAATTTTCTTATTTTGCTTGTTGTTGCCAGCATGTCACTTTGTTGGAAGTAGTACTGAAGATGGTTACAGTACAAAGGGCAGAGGATGGTTTTCTGTGTAATGATTTCTCAGGGGATTAGATGACAAGAATGTACAAGCACAACTCATTGCGAGTTTTGGAGAACAAGTGTGCAAAGTCTGCAAAGTCACTTCACTCATCTCAAATTGTAAGTAGTCTTGTAACAAGGCTACTCACAATTTGAGACTATCTGCTAACTGCTAACCACACTATTGTTAGCAGCACTTGTATTTGTATCTAGGTATACTGAAGTTTACAGAGGAAATCATTCTACTTCAAAATCAGGCTACTTGAATAATGCTATTTAGCTTATTAACTAAGTTTAAATACAGCATCAGAGATGAGATCGTGTACAATTAAACCCATTTAAAAGGGTATAAATAATCAAAATTCTATTTTTGGTATTCTATTTCGATTGTGATTTGTGATGCATGAAATAGTAAGTACTTATAATATATTCACATGTATTATTAAGTACTAAGCACATAATATTTGATTATATACTTTACTTATAGTACTTATAAAATTATAAGTGTAAAAGTCAGTGAAATGAAAAATAATTTGATTGAAGAATTGAAGGAAGCTGTAAATCAAAAAGTGGAAGTGATTGACAAAAAAGTTAAAGAAATGCAGGGGAAAATAAATATTTTACAAAAAGAAGTGGACTCTCTGAATAAAACAAAACGTGAGAAGAATATAGTCATTCGGGGCATAACAGAAAATTTAAGAGAAACGGAGGACGATTTATACGGAAAACTAAGCGACCTGTGGAAGAACCTGAACCTGCCTGATATGGACCTGGATGACGTTTACAGACTGGGAAGAAGAGGAAACAACCGGAGACCCATTCTAGTGAAGTTTGTCAGAGGGTATGATAAAAAGAGAGTAATGAGAAACAAAAAATATCTGGAAGGAACTAGCGTTTCGATCGACAATGAGATGACTGTGGCGGACCAAAACTATGAGCGAATCCTACGGAACAAACTGCGAGAAATTAAAGAAGCCGACAAGGAACTCTGGGGATCAATCCGTGGAAACAGCTTGTTCGTTTGGAAGGATCGGAAAAGCCCAAAAATAGTGGATAAACTGTTTGTGAACCAGTGTAATCAGGCGACGAGAATAACTCCACCGCAAGAGGAAGAAAATATGTTCGATTGAAGGTCAGCGCCTACAGAGCCAGCATTTCAAATTTTATTTTGCAACATTGAAGGTATTGTAAATATTTATGATCTTGACACTAAAATTAAGGAAGATTTTTTTAAATGTAAACATAATGTCTTTTGTGGAAACTTGGCATACAAAGAATTTTGTTAAAAGTGCATGGCTAGATAAGTATGATTTTGTTGAGGTATTAGCTAAAAAAGTTCACAACAAAGGAAGAGCCATGAAAGGAATCATTGTCTTTTATCGCAGTCAAATGTTTACATGTATGAATTCAATCAAGTATGACAATTTTGTAATCCTAGTCCTAAAATGTAAAGCATCTGGAGCTATTTATATATTTTTAACAGTTTACATACCACCTAAGGAACATATTGAGGACGTTATGGAAAATATTAAATTAAATATAAATGACTTGACTGAAGTATTCCCTAAGGCGTTGATTATCTGGGCTGGTGATTTTAACTCACGTATAGGAGAATTATCGGACGATATTAACGACAATTTTAGACCCAGTGACGTAGTACAATTACACAGAAACTCCTTTAGACAAAATAGTGAATACTAAAGGGAATAAATTAGTCCAAGAGTGTATTAAAGCTGATATGGTAATACTGAATGGACGTACCAAAGGTGACTACGAAGGGCAATACACATTTCAAGGAGTGGGTAGTAGTACTATTGACATTTTTATGGTTCACTGTGATATTATTCAGGCTGTAAGGCATTTAACCATCCTACCATCCGCTTTATCCTCTCACTCGTATATTTTACTATCCATCCACAACGCTCATGCATACCAAACCGATGAAATACCTATAAACAAAATTAAATGGAGAGAAAATAAATTAAACCTATATAAACAAGCTATTCAAGATAAGTTACAAATAAACATGGATTTACCTTCGACGATTGAGCAAATGAGCCAGCTAATTACTGAAACAGCAAAAAATCTTAAAATGAATAATAAGAAGCCTAAAATATTAAAACAGCCATGGTACACTTATGAATGCAAAACAAAAACAAAAGATGTATACAACAAAATACATGCAGCAAATAAGTACGGTTGGACGACAGAAAGACGGAACGAAGTAAGAGAAGGTAGAAAAGAACTCAAATGTATTATAAGGAACTCAAAAAAAACCTACTACTCAAAAGAACAGGAAAAGCTGAATCAAGTAAGAAACGCAACCCAATTTTGGAAAACAATTAAACCACTACGAAGGCAGCGGCTGCCCCCAAATAAAGTAAGCAAAGAAAAATGGGAAGAATTTCATAAAAGCATCATGCCAGCTAAAACTGACAATAGCACAACTTATCATGGGGTCCTACACCCAACCCTGGATACGCCTATATCTATGCATGAAATCAACCGTGCTCTTAGGAAACTATCCAATAATAAAGCCCCAGGCTTGGATAATGTATCAAATGAGTTTTACAAAAACCTGCCAGTGGAGGGACAGGAGCACTTACGGATATTACTAAACCAAATCCTAGACTCGGAAAAATTGCCTACAACATGGTCAGGGTCTGAAACGGTGATGTTATACAAGAAAGGTGACAATAACGACCCAACGAATTACCGCCCTATCTCCCTGCTTAACTGCTCACTAAAGCTTTTTACTTCTATCATTAAGGAAAGGCTTTATGCATGGGCTGAAACAAATAAATTACTACCGGAGGCCCAAGCTGGCTTTAGAAGTAGCAGGAGCTGTGAAGAGCAAATCTTCAATCTGAATGCAGCTATACAAATAGGTACAGGCAGCGTCAATAGTAAACAAGTTTATGCATTATTTCTGGACTTCAAAAGGGCTTTCCCGTCAATAAACCACAACAAGTTGTGGTCAAAGCTCAATGATATCGGCGTATCAGCTAAACTTATTAGACTACTAAAAAACTTATACAGCACTAGTACTACCTTTATAAGACTCGAAAAAGGTCACTCTGACAAGCTACACATTACAGAGGGCTTATTACAGGGGGAAACTTTATCTCCCTTACTCTTTAGCCTATTCATTAACGATCTAGAGTCATTATTGCAAAAGGCTCATGCGGCAGGAATAAAAATTGACAGAGAAACAATAATACATTTATTACTGTTTGCTGACGATACGGTAGTCTTAGCCCCAACAGCTTTTGCGTTAAGAGTGAAGATCCGAATTTTAATGAAGTATTTCGATGAACTTGGACTACAAGTCAACTTGGACAAAACCAAAGTCGTTATCTTCCAAAGAGGAGGCCGTCCTCCAAAAGATCAAATGTTTATGTGGAAAAACGAAAAAATTGAAGTGGTCAAAGAATATGTCTACCTTGGTGTGAAATTTTCCAGCTCATGTGTTTTTCGGGCTGCGGCAGACTTATTCACTGCTAAAGGTATTGCTGCAACCTCAACAACATGGACTACTATACAGAAAGGAAACATCAACGATTGGGAAGCATTACAATTATTGTTTTCTAGCATAGTACAGGCAACTACTCTTTATGGAAGTCCAGTATGGAGTCTAAGATACCTCGATGCCTTAGAAAAAGTTCAAAACAGTTGGCTTAAATGTTGTTTAAGGATCCCAAGAACCACGGCCAACTATATAGTCAGATTGGAAACCAACAGTGCCCACTTAAGATTTTCTATACTCAAAAGAACGCTTTTATTCTTAGCTAAAATTCTCTCGTTACCTGACGATAGATATGCTAAGAAATGCCTCAATGCATTAATTAAAAAGGGGGATCAGGACAACGTTCGTTTCAATTGGTACCTACAACTGAAGCAGCTACTGGGTATGTATGAGCTTACACACCTTCTGACCAATCCTCACCATAACACTATACAAAATGCCTTACAGACTGAACTGACACGACAAAAGCAAATAGACAGAAATAACGATATAGAAAGAGCGGTTGTATCTGTCAATAATATAGATTATAAGTTTATTATGCCCAAAGTTGGAAACGCATCCTACCTCAACTTGTGCCTACCTTTAAGTCACAAGCGAATATTAGCCCAATTGCGTCTATGTAAAGGTTATTTTAAGTACAAACTGAAAACTACAACCTTAAATATAAATGACAAGTGTGCTTTATGTAATAGGGATACAGACGAAAGTTTATATCATTTCATGTGTGAATGTTACGAGTACCTGCATATAAGGCCAGCTCTACTCAGGGACAGAATATCTGAACCAAACTTTTTAACAAATGTTATATTAGACTCACAGGATAAATGTAAACAAATTGTACTGTACATTCTAAAGGCTATACGCAACAGAGAAGCGGCTATGGAAAAGATTAAGTTTTAACTGAAATATTGCATAGCGAGCACTAACAAAATACTGAAAGAAGAATGATGGTAATGTTATACGGATTAAATAAATGCATGATTGACAATATGAATGTATAGCGTAATGAATCTAGTGATTCAGTTAATGTATTATTATTAAGAATGTAATATACCTAGGTAAAATGTAACGCATATGAATGTAAAACAAATGTAAAATATTACTAATGCTGGCTCTGTGGGCTTTTGCCTGAGAGAGTTTTTGAATAAATAAACTTACTTACTTAGTACTTATAAAATATATTTGTAAGTACTGAATTACTGAAGCATGTTAACTACATGCTTTAGTAATTCAGTACTTTGTATCGTAGTTGAATATAAAGAGAAATGAATCAAGCAGGTTGTAATTATCTACTCCATTTGCATTTACTTTATTCATTCCTTCAAAGAAATTTGACGTTTTACTACAGATGACGATTTAAGCTGAATATCACATTTTTACCAATTATCTGTGTATGAAATATAGAAATCCTGCCTACAAAACTCCCACACATGTGATCATTACGACTTCAGAGAATTTGGAGTCCGCCTTCAGCTAAAATGCTTAACTGCACTCTAACTCTAGTGCTCTTTTTATGTACTTTTCCGTTTCTATTTTCAATGTGCCCTATCAAGATGGTTTAATTTTTGCCATTAATAGCCTTAATCACTCTTCAGCCTACAATCACAGAACAATATTACATCAGCCAAGAACCTACTAATTGGTAATTAGAATCTCTTCAACTTCCAGCTAGCTTTAAACCTTTAGACCAGATAATTGACTCTAGATATCATTAGACGCACATACTTAAATCATGCTTGTCGATTTGGAATATGGTTCATAATTACGTGAAGAGGAATTTAACATTAGTAAAGATTAGAGGTATACCAATGGTAAGACTGTAATCCTAAACCCACGAATTTTTTCAATATACATTTGTATAGATGGAAGACGTAGCCAATTATGAGTTCGTGTTCCTTTCCTTGCCGTTTTATACAATAACAGCCAGAAGAATCCTTACAAAACTTATACTTAGGAATCAAAGATACATTTGACCCGAAAGTTTGTATTGAAATATTCCAGATTAATATTTGATATATATCAAATCAATACAGATTCACATGGCCTTTCTTTCGAAAGATAGAAGATCCCGAATACCCGGATATCACAGTGGTACCTCTGGTGGTACCTAACATTTATTACGAACTACCCTGCACATACAATCTATACGGTATTACATATAATTTACAATACACATTTTGTAATTCACGCACAGTAATATTTAACCTTGAAGTTTGGTCCAAATCGAAACACTACATCGTGACTACATCACTAAAATCGTGAGCAATTTAGTTCAAAAAATAATTTGGCTTATGAAAGAAGTAAAACGGGTGCGAATTACGGTTTTCACCAATACAGTTCGTGTAGATCGATCAACACAAGTATTTCATTCTACTCCCGGAGTGGTGTTTTTTTCTTCTTTTATGTAGGTATCACTTTACTGTTAAGATAAACCTTCCCATTACATTTTTGACATCAAATAAAATGATTTCGTATGGGACTTACCAACAATGAGAGAGATGATCCAGATAATAAGAACCAGTCGTTTGGCTCTGGAGGTGGTGGCTTTGAACTTCAAAGGGTAGCAGATCGCATACCAACGTTCGATTGATATGACAGTCAATGTTAAAACGGATACCGACACCGAGACCGTCTGCAAGAAGAAAAAAATGAAGGTCATTATTTTTTACATACAGATTTCGTTTTCCTACATAACCGTATTAGTGTAAGTATACATAAATACCTCTACCCAATATAAAGTTAGCTATGGCTATAAATAACTGCATTGCACAAAGTTTCATTTATTCGTTCACCAGAAAGCAAAACTCAAGGGCCTATACTTTCTCATTTAACTAAAAATTCGCAAGAAATTGCAGGAAATCTGACGAGTCAGTGATGAAAGACATGATGAGATGGATATATGTGAGATAGTTTGTTCGCGCGTAGCGTACGTTATTAGAGCGGAAATAGAAACTACTCATACTATTTTACTTATTGAGTCATGTCATGTCATTCATCAAATATCAAAAATCATCTCGGAAAGGTGAAGATTGAAAAATTTATTGGAATAATCTAAATTCGTCCACTTGAATCGTTCACGCACCATATCTTGAGTAAACTTTCATCTCTCCAACAAATACGTACATCTAAAACTTTCTGGAAAAAACACACACGAAGGCAGCTAACGAGTATCCCAGCGCGAGATCGACTGAACTGAACAAATAATCCTATTTATTTTGCTGTCAAAAGTACCGGAAAAGAAACACAAATCAACATGACATATTTATCTATAAAGCTGGGCTTTGGACGCAGAATAATAATATGGACTAATGCATTCAGTAGGTACCACAGATATAAAAAATATTACGACAGTGCCAGAAAATGGATTTTCTGTTTCTTAGTATTTCAAACATGGCATGACTATATAATAAGAGTCCGTAAATTACAGAGTCAACTTTTTGATGCTCACTTTGACAATTCATGTGTACAATTCTTCGTGCAACTGTATAGTAGCATTTCGGCTTATAATGAATCAAACTGTCACAAACGCACTACAATCCAACAAAACACTTCAAGTCAAGAACTACACAACATGGACATAAAATACATCGCATATCGCATTCAATTTCATATGACAGTCGATTTCCATTAAGGTCATTTAGTTATTCGAAATGCGAAGCGTACTATTGCATCATTGCATGACTGTGCGAAATCGATTCAAATAATAAGATCTAAATTCAACATATAAACGTAATCGCACCATTCGATTCATACAGTAATGCAATTTTACTCATTTAAACGTTTTTGTACTCAAAGTAAAAATTCTATAGTTCATAAGGGAAAATACCCGAAACTACAAATAAGTAGAACAGAAAAATTTATGCAAAAATCTATCAAATGTCCTGGATTTATCTGTCTTGTTGCATTATTGCATCAAGATGCTGCAAATGTAATTTCACCCTTATAAATACTTCATTTCGTTGCTCCACGTATTGTGGTTAGTATTACAATTCACTAAGGGACCCACTATTATTTACTTTTTACTTTTGACCCAGTTCTACAGACACAAAAATACTTTCATCTGTGAAATGTGAAAACGAAATGCAATTCTGCTTTTAAATCAAGACATTATTGAGATGGAACGTTGAATTCCCTTTTGAATGCATTACATACAACCGAATGGAAAAGTCCTTACGTCAATTTCATGCAAACTGCAGTTACAATACACAAAGGCACAAAAGAATGCCTAAACACTAAAAAAGCATTTAGGTATTTACTTTTTTAGATTGAAATACTTCCAGAAAGACATATTTAAGCAAAAAGAGAAGTTTACGCACTCACAACTATAGAATTGAATAAAGCTCTTAAAAAGTTAGACACAACAATCATTCATTCTCTGATCAAAGCATCTTTTCCTTGTTCAATTCGGCATACAGTACCAAAATTCCTTTACATACTCCTAGATTGCCTATTTACAAAACAGGAATAAAGTGCCTAATCAAACAGAAAAGCTGTTATGAAACATTTCGCTTGAAGGGAAAGTCAATTACTGTACGTTAGCTAATGGTTTGATGGAAACAGAAGCAAAAATGCTATTGTACAAATAATTCCCTCCTTTATATATAAATGTATTGTGCTACTAAACATTTAATTGGTAATGTGCACCGGTGTGATTCAAAGTGTTCCTATAAATAACGAAAGAGCGATGCATCTTCATGGAAGAAGCAATTGACCGAACATAACGTGCAGGGTTGCATCCATTTTCAAATCCACTTTACTACGCGACAAGAATAAATAGAAACACACAAGCCTGTTAGGTGAGAAAGAAAAAACTCAGAGAAAGCAGAGTAGTCTCAAGATTGACTGTAGTACAATAATAAAGCTGTAACTTCCTACATTGAATTGAAAATATGACACATCATTAGAAGAAGCCCAGCTATACACGAAGAACCTTTTTAGTGCTCTTAGAGCCCAGAGAAGAAAGAACATTCTGCTTTGAGGATTTAGAAAATACTTGCGTGTTCCTCTTTTATATAGATTTTATCTGTAGTCAATACAAGAACTCAATAAAGTATTCCCGAGTGTGGTCAACGTGTCTGCCATATAAGAATGTCTACTCAAGTGAATATGTTGTTAGAGTAAGAGAGTGCATTTTTGCTCCTATCTCCAGAATACACCATCCCAATCCTTTTTTCTACAAAACTTGATCTTTTGTGCGAAAAATCTATACGTGAATAGTACAAGACGTAAGTACTAGTAACAATAAGTATCTATAGAGTTACCTTCACAGTTCAACAAGATATTCTCAATAAAGAGTTGAACTTGTAGCAGCAGCGGTAGTGAGAGATGTTATTTGAAATGTCACTGAAAATGAAACGTCCTTGTGGCAGACAAACTGATCTGTGAAGCCAATTCAAACTGTCTCACCAACCTAACTTTCCCCATTACATACAGTCAATGAAAAAGTCATCCAGATTTCAGGATTGCTTGACTTATCCGTATACTACCATGCAAAAATGCAGAATGTTCCGAAAAACTATTTTGTTTTCTTTTTATTTTTCCCATCTACCTACCTAATCTTATTCTTGTCAAAGGAGTCCATTAAAAAGCATCACAGGATTATAAGAACACTTGAAGCGTACCTATAATATATGCACCAGAAATAACCATGCATGAGTCTCATCTCTCAACCTTGACTTTTCTAATAACATTATTTTGTAAACTTATTCCACACAGAAAACACTACTCAACCTGTCAACCTTAGGATATTTGCTAGAATTACTTTATTGTGGAAAAACTTGGAAAAGTTTTGGATTTATTTTGACTTTTGGATTTAGCACTCACTCCATCACAAGATGAACATTCCAGTCTTACTGTATTTCTACTGCATGGTAACCTTCTATGTAGCCTGTATGTAAAAGAAACTATAGTATAGCACATAGCAGCAGCACCAGCAATTTTTTACCTTTCTGTGGCACAAATAGCGCCACAAACACCGCCACCCACTGCCCATGCCATTGTTTGGTATTCGGTTCAATTTTGTGTCAATGTATTCTAAGAATACAATATGAACTGACGGTGGTCTTGAAAAGAATCGAAATAACAATGAGAATAAATTGCTGTAGCCGACAGACCAAAATTTATTGCTCTGTGTAGTAAAAACTGCCATGAATGAAAGAATCTCTTCGTCTATCGGCATGCTGCATACATTGACGTAAATAATAATTATATTCATAGACTACTTTTTCTATGGAAGCAATTGTAACAGAATGAGATTTACTTAGTATAGATTGTAATCCTACCCCAATATACTTTAGTCATTAAGCTTTATGCTGTATCTGTATTAGTCAGTGAGTATATCTTAGGATAACCCAATAGTGTGCATTGAAAAAATGGCAATGTATTAATCCACCCGCACTGTGTTAGCTCGGCAGCCGGAGAACAATAGAGTTTGAGAAAGGGTAAAGCTAATCCGTAAAAAG
>JABASD010003959.1:0-17395 GCA_019776165.1 Pogonognathellus flavescens | reverse complement strand
CTTTGTTCGAACTCGGTTCGATAAAATGGACAATAGGTTCGTGTTCGGTTCGGTTCGAAAATTGTGTCAAAAATCCGGTTCGAGTTCGGTTCGATATCGAACCGGTTGGAACCGGCTCGAGCCGGTTCGGTTCGTTGCCACCTCTATTACACATGTATTAAAGGTAAGCATGATTTTGTACCGTTGTGAACAATAAACCGAATAAATGAATTCACTTCCCCGGGGTGGGTTGAATTGCCAGAATAGCAAATATAAGCCCCAAACATTTCTTCTGATGTTAAATTGAAATTTTCCAACTGAAATCCAATTCTCGGATCGAAGAACAGCTCACTGTCATTCATAAGTCTCAAACCTTTCTATTTAAAATGAAAATCCACTTTACTTAAATTCAATAAAGATATGTTTTAATTTTATGATGGTTATATTCTCATTATAACTAGTGTACATATTTTAATTTGCGTATTTTAATTGAAAACTGCGCATACAAATTTTAAAATACAAATTCATTTTAGATTGATTACCTGTAGAGAAAGTGTAGAATTCCAATTAAAAGAACGACATGGCAATATTAAATTTTTGCTCGCATCCAGTGTGATTTTTAACGTATCTCCCTCGTTGAATAAAAATGGTCGTGTTTTTGCTGTGATCGTTAATATATTACTTATTAATTGTTGAAATACTTATTAAGACCGAACATGCAGCATGTAACCGGCATATTGTGGGCCATGGGGCAAATCCATTTAGGGGGCCAAATTATTTAACTAGCATATTTGTTATTAAGTATCGCAAGATAGTTTATTGGAATGGGCTGTGTGTCAGTCAGTCTGTCTGTCTTTATACGCAGCTATAAATATAAATTATGAATGGTATGAGATAATGTATTCAAACTTAATTCATGCATTCTATAGTTCTATATACTGATCCATTGGAGTACATATGTTTAAGATATGGTCATTTGGCCCACTTCTTCATGCCCATTTACTTCTTAGAAGGACCATCGGGTTTTACGCAGCTGAAATACACATTGCATTCTCAATACTTAACTCGTCCAATAGATGTTGTACATACTATATTTGTAATATTTGATATAGAAGGCTTTTGCGATTTGAACTCAAAATTTGCTAATAATTAAAAAATCATTCATATTTCTATTTTAGACAATAGACAATTTTAGACAAGAAATGATTTAATTTCTAAGACGAATTTAGTCAGATTTTTTGTAGCGCAATGTTGCATTTTACAGCTTTTTACAGCTAGCAGCCGTGGCTTAGTGGACAGGGACTCGGCACCCTGGAAGCGAGGTATGAGACCCTCTGAGGTCGATTATTGGTGGGTTCAGCTCACAAGCTCGGTTGTTGGTTGGTAACGATCTTGACTCTGTGATAGTACAGGGATCTGGCCTTAGTGGTGGGTGGATTGAGTTCCTTAAATACCTTAAAAAGTTACCCTAGCCTTAAAGTACATCTGTGTGCTTGAGTGTGTGAATGTTACGCCTGTGGGAAATTCGCTTTAGTCGAATCGTCGAAAGGCCAGCATCCACTGGACGATTTATGGCTGTAATGCCGTGTCTGGAATGGACTATAAATATATAAACTTTAAACTTTAAAGCTTTTGTCGTGTTATCATTATCATTACAGTTAATTTTAAAGTGTCATGGACCACCAAAAAGCTTTGGACTGCTGTCTGTGATACCTTTTTTAGACTGTCACAAATGGTGCATTTGATATTTAAACTTTCTATTTTTATAATCATACTTTCCTGATTTCACTATTTGCCAACATTTCAACAAATTCATAGGCTGAAGGTTGGCCTTCTTATACACACTCCCGTATTCAATCAAAACTCTGTCAAACTATATTTACAGTGTATAAAAGAACATTTTTTGAAATTAAATTTCTCTTTTTTAAAAGATGCTTTTGATACGGTACATCGTATTATTAAATTGTTTGCTGTTTTGAAACAAAATACGTAAAAAATATTTTGCTAGGTTTTTTCAAACTTTTTGTGTAAATATTGAACAGCTTAATTTTTTTCGAACACACGAATTATAATTCGTGATACAATTGCACCGTACCGTAGCCGTATAGTATTTCAAAATATCGAGTATTTCTGGGTATATAGATACCACGATTTGTGAAACGGCAAATGTTTTTGTAATAGTTTGCGGCACACATGTGAGTTATTCTTGCGAATGAATCCCTAACCGGTCTGCATGTATAACCGTCCTTGAGGAACATAAATTGTGTCGCATTATGTGACATAGAGCTCTATGTTCGGTCTTATTTGAATCCTTTTTGTACAAATATCGTTTTTATAAAATCTATGTTTTGTTATCCTTTACTTTCAATGAACAGGAATATATCTATTTTCAGTGCGTGGTTTTGGACATCAAAGAAAGTATATTTTCCTGAACTATGCGGCTCAGTGTATAAGTGTAGCTCCAACTTGTACTTATGCATGATAAAAGGGGCTTCTTCTATCGTGTAAGGTTCCAGCGGGTAAGACAGGTCCACTGTTCTGTGTGGCTGCATAAAAGAGCATTAAAATATTACTCTGGGCAAACAAAGCTGACGCTTAATTTTTTGTTAATCTTACAATAACTCCGTCATAATCCAAACCCAAGGCAAATGGTGCTTCACAATTAATTCTCGTAACTTCCTGTAAATCTTTAACCTGACAATTTTTTATTAACCATTATTAATAGTAAATGGGTAGTATATAAAAGAATAGTTAGTGCATGACTTGTTAGTTACCAGAAACATCGCTGGAAAAAATGAATGTGTTTTGGTCTTCACAGCTTTTCAAGAAGTTTGAATAAAAATCTAGTGAACAGTTGAACAAGTTGTTATGGACACTTTTTAAATAAATAAAGACTTTCTCTCCTCTAAATTCATGTGATAACTGACTACATTGCGCTGGAATCGTTAGACATGTAATAATTTTGAAGGGAAGTGAAATAACAATTAATACTTTGAGCGTAAAAAAGCGATTCATTGTTTAGTCAATTTAACTTTAATATAAATCCAGAATTTATTTTCCTATGCGTAGTATAACATCACTGAAACAAATCTCAAACTGGGCAATTGAAGCACCTAGCAGAATATCAAAGTAAATATTCATGTTATCTAATCTGTACCAACAATCAATAAGTAGGTCAGCCATACTTTTCCCAGTTCCAGCTGTACTCGTATGAAATTAACTGATCATAATATACGATATTTTACAATTCATATAGTAATCAAATAATGCTTGATTATAATATTGCATGACGGAGAGTTTCCATGTACGTCAAGAATTGAAGTAGATTTACTGATTTAGCCTCACTCGTGTATTTGTTCACTAATACAAATCAAAAGGTTAAATTAAATCAGCGTGTATAATTATCGGTTGTTGATCGCTAACCCACCAATTCTTGGTAATCAAATGAATTGTAATTATTTATGCATAATGTGTATAAGTGTCAATCGTATGTATTATCTAATATGTATAAATATAAATAAAAAAATATAAATAAACATTAGCTACTTGATAATATTTCAACAGTACAGTGGCATGCAAATTATCTTATCAATTGAAGTGGGTACTGTGTGTGTGTGGTCTGTGGTGTACAAAAGTATATTACACGAACGAACGACAAAATAATATACAGCATTACTAAATCGTAAATTCATTCACATGCTAATAATTGCATTGTATAGGTTATACCAATAGCCTTGGGTTATCCAGACAAATGTGAGTAAAAGTTACTATGATTATTTTAAATAACTCCTAAATGTTAATTTGCAATTGAGTAATATCATACAATTCATTCAAATACATCATACTGATTGAAAGAAACATTAGCAAATTGTGTTGTTTACATTGTTGAATTTTATTTTAAAGTGCACCAAGTATAACCAGGTATGTTATTGTGGTTTTTACGTTGATAGCTTTTTTACGTGTTTTAAGTTATCGTCAACAAAAAAGCTAGCTTGGGTTTTTACTTACTGGGATAATAAAAAGTTTTGACATAATTAATAGCCGTTTACAAAAACGAATTTGGGATTTCATGAAATACACTTTGAAATAAAAGCTTGCCCTTAATAGATCAACTAATTAAAAATAGGAAGATTTATGTAAATCTTACACTTGGAAAAGTTTAATTGAATTGAACGAATGTAAACATACATACACGATACACAATGAGTTGCAAACTAAAACGTCTTAATTGAAAAGGAAAGAATCCTACCCTTGAATTCATATCGCACATGATGATAAATCACAAGAAGCTAAAAGCTTTGCAATTAAATAAAATGTACACACTATATAATGTTCTGAACATTAGCATTATAGCAGGAAGTTAACAGGCAATATATTATCCGTGGCATTCTTTAATGGAATTTCATTCTGTTGCACTGGGAATCCCGTATTTGCAAGGGCTTTGTCTGTAAAAACGTTTCGGCTGAAAAAATGCATCCCATGTAAATTGCTAAATGAATGCAAACAATTAATTTAAAGTAGGCATAACATGATATCATTATGACTTTAATAAAGGCTTGTATTCATTGCCACATTTCAAAAATACCAAGAATAAGGCAATTATAAAAAGTTAAACTGTGCTTTTTCATTGTGCTATTTTTTTAAATAAATTATAACGAGACAACCGTTTGCAAATAATAGTTATGTTTAATTGTGCCATTCCATAAATGTTTTTTTACTTGAGGTACTCAGAGATTTATCTTTGTAAATAGAAGGGTAATACTTATTTTGTTACAAGGTAACTCAAATTCTGTTTTCTGTCAAATTTCATTCTCTGCCACCACGTAGTACTGATTAATGATTATGCACATTTAGAACATCCTGAGCAGTTAAATGCATTCTTTTCATTTGGCATTGCAATAAATCAAAGTGTCTCTCCAGTCCAAGAGGAAAAAGTATTTTCCCAAAGTTAGATCTCTGTGTGCATTTAATTACATAGGAAAGTCAAGGGAAGAAGAGATAGGAAAAGGAATACAAGCCATAATATAATTAGATAACTGAGTAAATGCACGGAATGAATTGGTAATGAGTATCATACGATACATCAAACATTAAGAACAACCTACGTCAATATAATTACACACACTTAACTCACTACCTCACAGATACCTACCTACATTCAACTCTCACATAATGTAAATTACAAGGTTTCAATTTTCATGGAAAAATGTAAATACTCATACATTAAGTAAGAGATTGCATTTTCATTTTTACTCAATTTTAAAATTGAAGTATGCATATTATATATCCAATATGCATTTGCAATAATTTCTACAATAAATGCATTATAATGTTTGCACTAATACGGATAATAAAAACACATTATCAGAAAAAATTACGAACAATTTTGTTTTAAGTACAGACTACTCATGCATTCACAAACTGTAATAAAATAAATGCTGAAATAAATTCAAATTGATTTAATAGAGTAATATTTATAACATTCTACAAAACATATTTTGACAACATTTTAAGCAACTGAATGCTAAACAATTTAAAAAAAGTCATATTAACCTAATTTAAGAAAAACGATTCGCATTATTTGTTCCAAATGTGCATCATTTTGCAACATTTTCGCAAGATAAGAAGCCATAGCGCGAAGAGAATATTTAATGCACATTATATATGTCGATCAATCGTGGCGTGTAATAATATTTCAATAGACAGTGTTTTTATTATTCCGGATTGCAAAAAGCGAAACCCTGGCTCATATCACATTTCATTCATTCTACCTACCACATTACCTATATCTCCACTGTATCCATCATATTATCTCTATAACGAGTTTATTTATCTCATTAGTTAGGCTAGTTTAATTCCACTACCATATTTATAATGAACTCCGACTATATAGGTACTACGTAATGTACATTATATATTCATCTCCCAGGGTGTATCTAGGGGAGGTGTGTCACAAGGTGACCTAGAAAGACATGAACATTTTTGGAATTGACACTCAATATTTTTGGAATTTCCATTAAATATTTTTGAAACTTACAATAAATATTTTTGGAATTTATAAATAGCAAGGCCAACGAATAAAATTTGGCTCCAAAATAATTTAAAAAAATAGTAAAAAATTAGCGCTACGTGGGAATTTCGTGTTTTTCTGCTTCATTTTGATCTAAACTTTTCTTTAATTTTTCGCACCTAGCACCAATATAAGTATATTTATATATAAGTTTATTTTGGCCCTGTGCTTCCCCTCCCCCAAATGGCAATCCTAGTTACGCGCTTGTTCATCTCTATATATAGAGGCTTACACCCTAGCTTACTTATGTGGTTTAACCCTGACTTTGAAAAAACGCCACCACAAAGTATAAGTATAGATATAGAGATATGATGAATGCACGTTTTTAAAGGACGAATAAACTACCTACTATATAATATATTGTACTGTACAAAAGCGAGTGTGAATGTTTTGCACGGCATTTCTTATGATTTTAGCATAGATTATATTGACTGTTCTTCTTGCATTGTTTCACCCGTCGAACAAAACATATAATAACTTTATACATTGAGCTAAACACTATGTAATTGTAATGAAAGCTGCTAATCAAAAAAACGTGGCTATACTTTACAGGTGAGCATGGACAGTGCATATTATCTACGCTTAGTTTTTGCACATGCATTTCTTTGTAATTTCACATCCATATTTAAGTAATTGCAGCACTTGTGAGATTCTTTATCCGTAGTAGTAGTAGTTGTGTGGAATCCCAGAAATAGAAAACGGCGTAGACTGCTTTGAGTCAGAAAGAGGAGGATTCATGGAAAGAAGGGAAATGAATGATTCCAAACGGAGATAAGATTCTTGTAAAAAATGTTTCTTCTGGCTTAAGTTGCATAGACTGCGGCTTCTGAAGCAACGTGTGTAGGTAGATTCTAAGTAAATGTGAAATTCCCTGTCGACATGCCTCTCTTTGTGGCTTAGGTTCATAGAGCGCTTCTTCACCTTCATTTTTATACTCGTCATAATATGAGATGTATTATATAAATGGAGTACATGCACAATTTTTGTTTTCCATTGTACCATGCTCTATAAACACATTGTAGTCTTAATCATAACAACGCAGTACAGCTTCTTGCGAGTATTAAATTGCCATCCGGGTTTGCTTCGCTGAATTTTCAGTTCCGTTTCTTCAAGCTTGGAGACACATCGGCATGTATATATTGTAATTCATATTTCCACACGTAAATCACAACTCAACATACCGGCTCGTCATTAGCATCATCAGTAGAGTACATCTCTGTGAACAAGTTTTGAAGAGTGACTGCGGTAAAATCATATTTTGGTTTTGTGCAAAACCAGTGAGTGACAAAATAAAACAATTCTGAGGATTGTCTCAGTTATTTTGAAATTGTGTGGTGGACGAAGTGCCTAGTGGACTTGGTGGACTAAGGAAAAAGGAAATAAAATTATATTTAATGGGATTATTCGAATCATAATTGAAGGATTTTCATCATGACTCGCCATGCAATTCTAGTGATTTTTGCCGTGCTCTTGAATCATAGCTGGAGTAAAGGCCAAGGCTACAATTTTAAACCAGAACCAATTGAACAATCTTCCTCCTTTCCTTACGCTCAATTACCAGGTAAAATTATTATATTTTTAATATAATTTAAATAAAATGATCATTATAACATTTTGTGATATGCCAATTTTCTTCTTTTCTTATTGAATGATTTTTTCGAAGAGAGGAAACACACATAACAAAACATTAACTCATAACACCATGTTAGAAAATAATTATCACAAGATAGTCAACTGTAGTACATAGTAACTGACCCAGATATTTGCAAAATGAATTAACGTAAATTAAATCGGAAATAGGAACAGGTGCAATTTATCTAAAGCATTTTTGTCCAGAAAAGTCTCATTTGAAACCAAAACCTTTCGAAAATTGTAGGAAAAGCAAAAGATATAACATGGGAATTGAAAATTCAACATTGAAAATTCATACTGGACAATTTTCTATAAAGGTTGGAATAATTCGTATTTTTCAACTTTCAACCAGCAAAATTTGGTTGGACATAATATGAATTTGCTAGTAATTTCTAAATTGAAAATAATATGAAGTGGCTATTGCAAATTCACAATTGAACGGAATATGAAATTGATATTGCAAATTCAAAATTGAACATTAAATGAAATGGATATTGCAAATTCAAAATTGAACATAATATGAAATTATTGTAAATGAAAAATTGAACATAATATGAACTTGATATTGTAAATTCAAAATTGAACATAATAGGAAATGGCTATTGCAAATTCAAAGTTGAACACAAAACTTCTGTTTGTATATTTGACATTGATTATAACATTTTTAAATGTGAAACAAGGAAAAGATATCTTTAAATGCACAGCATGATCCCTAAGATTGTAGCCAATTAGAATTTTAATAGCCTGTAACAAAAAATGTGACAATTTAATTGAATTCCAGCAGACAACTGCGTATCAACAAAATTTATACCATAACTAACTGTCGTGAGATAAAAGTTTTTGCTGGGTGAAACAAAAACAATTTGGTGTGATATCATCTAAATTGAATTAAACACCTTTCTGAATAGTTACAGTTTGTGCCAAAAATTAAATTACTTACTAGGTACTTCACCAATCATGGAAATCACAAACAATCATCACATTTAGTATTTTTATAGTATAAGTATTGTTCATTTATATTCATCAATTTAAAACTAATTGCCCGATAATTTTTTTTCTGCTATTTTTGCAAAAAGTTGTTAACCCAAAGCGTCAACTACCTTCTATCTAATTTTCTAATGATTCTATCTTTATCTTATTGAAGCCAATTAAAGATTTTTCCAAAGAGGCACTCAAACAACACAATTTAACATCATATTACTACGATAAATTAAACTGATACTACAATTCCTGAACGGAAAACTGCAGCAAGGTAGAAATCGCGCATTATATGATATTGACACACACGGAACATAAGATTAATGTATTTTCCCAGCTAATTGCAAATGCAGAAGGCATGTGCTATCGGTTAAGTTGATAAAACATGGTACAATTTGCCATAAAATTTATCTGATTAGAGCAATATCACTGCAGACAAGTATTTCCAGCAAGATTTGGCACGAAGGCAAATTTCATTTTATTATTCCACATTACAAGCTAAGTACACGTAGTAAATTCTTTTTGTAAAAATGAATTTTTAACGAACGTGGAGAATTCCCACGTTCAATCGCCAGTGTAGCTTTCATACCTGCTGCTGTTTTTGCATGAGCTTTGTACATTAAACACTCAATTGAATGATACTTTTCTTTGCTGCTCGTAAAAAAGATTTTCCTTAGAGATAAACTCACACATACGTCATAATAATATTGTGATACGTGATGCCTCCATGTATTTCATGCTGTATAAGTACCTACCTATCTGTACATGTGTGTACAACATACTTACACAAGTATTCTCTAACATTTCTTCTTCTTTTTTATGTTCTTGCTCTTCCACAACGCAATCCAGTGAGAAGAATCGAATACCAAAGTGAAGGAGCCAGTCAATGTAAGTTTTTTTTGCATTCAACGGAGCTAGGAAAATATGTTGCAAAAATCCATTTTTGTAGTTGCAGCCACTCATAAATCCATTCAGACACGAGCATATCTTTATTTACATGCAAAAATCACGTTCCGCCTTCATGCTAATTGCTTATACATATTTATAAAAAAAATCCAACAGCTTATGGAACTCTGGAAAATGACGTCAGGGATAGAACTGCTATTAACGGGTGCCAACCTTGCGAGACAACTGAAGAATTAAAAGCAAGGCTTAGAAAACAATCCGTTGAAATAAAAGAGCAAGAAAGGAAATACAAGAGTTTGCTAAGCGAATTGAAAATTTTGGATGACAGAACGGAGGAATTGGAGCGACAGCTCAATGATCGTGAGAAAGCCCTGTTGGAACAAGATGACAAAATAGGAGACCAGGGAAAACTTTTGAAACAAAGAGAAGATGAACTGAGACGCAAAGATGAGTTTTCAACTGATTTGCAAAAACAAGTTAGGGAAAAGGAGGAATTAATCAAACAAAGACAACTGGAAGTCAGACGCTTGGAGGAAAGACTTGAAAAGCAAACAATTGAAATTAGGGCGCAGAAAAAACAAATTGAAGTTTTGCAAAGAGAATTGCAAGAAACGAGGGATCTGCTCGCAGAAAGAGACAGAGCTTTCAAAAAGCAACAAGAAACTATTACCATTCTTGAGACGGAAATTATAAGGTTTGAAAATCGTTCCAAACATTGCGCTTTATAAATATTTCATTTTTTTAGATAAACAAATTGAAGAGCATTTTGCTATCATATATCCTGATAGGATACATGATAATAAAAACGTTACAGATAACGTTCCATTGCTTTATGTTCATTTATAGCTTTTAGGATACCTTCACACCAACGCTATATTTTATTGCTACATAAAAAGTTTATGTCATTGCAAAATTCAGGATACTTTTTGCTAGTGACATTCAACTCCTTTCTGTTTATATTTCAAATCGTACTATATATTTTACATCTTTAATTAGGGATTTTATACCTCTCGTTTGGTTCTTCTTGGCATACTTGGCAAGATATTGATTTTTATATAGGGAAAATGTTTTTATTTGAATCTGGCATTGGTTTAAAATTAGTTTTTCACAATTTGACAGGTTGAGAAGCCGTAAGAGTCTTGGAATAGAACTTGGTGACAAGATCATCGAAGTTGTGAAGAAGGAGCGAGAAAAGACAGTTGTTGGTGGAGAAGAAGAGGAAGTTATTAGAAGAAGGACACAACAAACGATCACAACCTCTGAAGATGGAACCTCCGGACCTGATAGCACAGGAATTATTCGTCAATCCAGTAAAAGTTCGTCAAGTTCTTCCAAAACTACATCAAGTGGAGGTTCTGCACAAGACGCATTGGATGCGGAAGCCGCCAGACGAACCGCCTCTAGAAAAAGCAGCAGCAGTAGTAGCAGTTTCTCCTCCAGCAGTCGATCGGAAGGAAGTCGCAGTTCCGGAGGCAGCAGCGACAAACCTGCATCATCAGGTGGTGGTAACTTCCAAAATAATTTATATATTCAATAAATCATTTCAAAACGGCTGTAATAAAGTAGCGTAAGATACACACCTTTTATTTACGTTATCAAACAGTTGATTACCGTAGTCTACTGATTTACAACTGTTGCTGTCAAAAGAGTTGCTGATTATTGTTGTCAACTATTTTGACAAAGTTTGACCGCATCAAATTAAAGCGTTGTAAAGATATCGATAAGACTGATAGACAGACAGACGGACAGAACGTTTCTATAAAATAGCTTCCGCTGCCAAATATTGAATGTCACCGATTGACTTAATTTTTTGAGCTAGACCATTGTTGTGACCCAGAGATCACTTTGGAGAAGTTTGGACGAATTATTTTAATTCGTTCAAATGTGAGATATAGCGGTCACAGACGGACTGACAGAAGGACAGACGTAGACATTTTTCTTATAAAGCAGCCTACGTTACCTAATAAGTATACAAATCTAATATACAAACCCATATGGTTTTAGTAATAATGATTTAATTTTAGGTGGAAGTCGTAGTAGTAGTAGCAGTAGTAGTTCTTCCTTTAGCAGTCGCTCTTCGGGGAGTCGAGCGTCAGGCAGTAGCCCCGACGCCGCGCGTGTCACAGGTGGGGGTATTGGACATATTAATTATAAACTATAATTTAAATTAATTATTAATTATCTTTATTTATATTATATTAAAAACCAAACAGAAATACATGGTAAAAATACATATTGTTTTCAATTCTAATACAATAATGTTTGTGGTGTAGCTGGCGGCGGTCGAAGCAGCAGTTTTTCTTCCAGCAGTAGAAGCAGCAGCAGTAGACAAGGAGCCGGTACTTCAGGAAGCGGCAGCAGCAACAGAAATAATGTGGTCGGCTCAGACGGTAAGTTTAATATTTTATTGATTTATAATATATATCAATATCAATGTAGTCTGTAGAAATTAGCAAAAAATATTTTTGTAATTCTGATAAAAATTTAAAAATAATGCTGCTAACTTTGTGTTTACTTAAATAGTTTTTAACTGCTAGGATACTAGGAAGTGATGCTGCTAAATATTTTCATTTATTATTCTACATTACTACAATAAAGCTGCAAAGCGTTTTTTTTGCTATTTTAATCTGGGTACACTATATATATATATATATCTATTTTGCAACATTTTACTTTTACTCAAAATGGTAAAAATCCTGGGAATAGATTAAATCCATTGTTGCAAGTCGCTTGATCGAAAATGTACTTGAAAACTATGTGTGTATTGAAAATGATTTCGATATCAAATAGCAACTATACTTTTCCTTATTTAATAATTTGTCATATTTTCGGCTGCTTCCAAACTGACTTGGTAGTAATTTTTGAATAATATCATCATGTTTTCCTTTAGGAACCCGAGTTGCCGGTGGCAGTCAGAGAAGCAGCAGCTCATCCAGTTTTTCGTCCAGTAGTCGTGGCAGTGGAAGTGGAAGTCGTTCAAGTGGAGGCAGGAATTTATTACCAGAAAGGCATCATCAGTTCCATCAAGCCATTCATCGTCAATTTCGTTAAATGTGATTACCCATTCTGCATATTTGAAATAATCTGAACGTGTAGAATCCGATATAAAGGGGCAATGAGGTATATAATATGAGTTAATATTGTATAACACGTCCCTCACTGAATATTGACTGAAGCCCAAGAAACCATTAAAAATGATAATAATAATATAATATTATGTCAACTAAACCAATGCAGTATTTTCGTAAATCATGATGCTAATTAAACTTAAAGAATGCTTATTAAATTTTAGAGTGTATTGCATAAAAAATGAAGAACATATTAAAGATGCAGCTTTATATTATGCTTGTAAGTATCATTATATGATTGTACCATTATTGAGCTATATAAGTAAATGATAATAGTCGTAAAATAAGTAAACATGCTAGTGGTTAATACAATCTTCCTTAGATACTATTGCCTGTGTTTTGAAGATATTAATAAATGTGTTTAAATAATTGCAATCAGCTACATTTTCCTAATTTAATTTTTAAATATGCGTTAGAAGTTTATTAAAAACTAAATTAAGGTTATTATTTGTGTATATATTATTATTATTAATATATAATATTCGTGTTTGTGTAATTATATTGGTTTTGTAAATAAATAATTGAAAAATAGAAACATTATATGTAATTAAAAATAAATACCTAGATGTTTTATTTGACGTTTTCTTTCGTGATTCGATGTATAAATGAATGATAAATCTAGACAAAGGAGTAATAGACTATTCGATTTTCCACAAAATAACTTCAACTTTATTAGTCCTACTCGGTTTGATCCCTCCCAAAAATAATGTGTAAGCATCACAGAAAATTATCTAACGGACATTAGTTAAATTAGTGAGTATTTTATGTCCCATAAAAACTCACTAGTCAGAAATTGAAATTTCTACCTAACACGAGAGTACATAACATGTCAAATGGATGCAGGCTGATTAAGCAACTATTTTATATAAAAAGTTATCCTAATACTAATAGAAAAAGTCTAATGCCCAAATTGGGGATACGTTTGAATGTAACGTGACGGTAAACAAATCTGAACAACTCTTCGAATGACCCCATCCGCAACGTTGTTTCGGGAAAAATGATAATCGTCCCTAAAATATCAAACGTAAAAACTTTTAAAAATTGCGTATTGTATTGTTTAGAAATAGGATTAAACAAGACCCTATAACATTTAAAATGAAATAGATGAAATAAATAAATTATTTTTCTTACCTCATCAATAGAAACAATGACATCATATCTCACATTTGGCTGAATATGCAATAGCTCTGGTAAATCTACGTACTGCATAGTCGAAAAATTGTCTGCCCTTTTCAATTGGTGTGTATTTTTCTCAATGATACCATTGATGTTTTTAATTGATACTTTAGTGTCTTGTAAGGCAACAAAACCTATGGATTTCAATTTCAGGTTGGAAGGAACATCTCCAGAAACCATAAAACTGTGTAGAAGGAAAACAATATTAATGTTATATGGGAAATACTATTTTTCACCTTTTACCATTTTTACATGGCATAAATTTAAACAACAACAACTTTAAATGGAAACTAAACGAAAATTTAAAATTAAACTGGGTCAATGTGATTGTTAACCAAATAAAATGTTTTTTGCCTAATTATTGAACAAAAGTATCTCAATTCATGGATTATTAATAAGATACAAAATCAAGATGCAGAATAAATAGAATCTAATAAGAATGTTTTGAAATGATTGGTTTGGTTTACCTATCATGGAACACTGCATCAATTCCCATATGTGCATCTCGTATATTTGAAACCGCAAATATGGCGGTAAATTTATGGCGTCCGCAAAAATTTCTGTTTCCCAAAAATTTCTTCGTTTGCCTTACGCTATCAAATATTACACGATTAGCAAAGTCTGTATGTGAGCATACTGTATCTAACCGTCGGTTAAAATTTTTAACAAATCAGTGACATTTTACCTGTGTACACCAAAATATTTATCATGGATTTCGTCTTTGGTCAAAACACCAACGGGTTCAACCCGGCTGTTGAAAACATCCAATGGCATCAAATGGAATCTAACATGTGACAAAATATCTGTCAGTTCGGCTCTGCAGTTTTCAAGAGTCTTGTTAAGCCCCTTGAGTTCACATTGATGATTTGCCCATCTTGGATTTGAAAAAAATACAAACTTAAATATGAATAAAATTACATGCAGTCTGAGTTATTACTTTTGTAATTGGATGCACAGTAATCATACTTAAATAATATTGTTGCTTAAAACATGTATATTATAAATATTAAACTTTTCATCGGTCATACCGTAATACAGCTTGGAACACATCCAATTCGGAACAGACAGTCAGATTGTCAAGCTTCAAAAAGGAACACAAGTTTTCACTTGAAAACTCCAAAAACTCTTCCAACTCAATAAGTTTATAAAAATTTCTAATAAAAGACATAATAAAAAATTAATTTTCATAACCTATTGCTATTAACTTAACGATAACAATTTTCCGAAATGAAATGCTTTGTTTGTACCCTGCTATGTATTTACGCACTATTTCTTGCAATCTGTTGTCATTTAATAGAATCGTGATTTTATAAAGTTCTACAAGATTCACTGTTTCAATGTTTAAGTTCTCTTCTAGAAACTCTGAACAGTGTGCCACAAGTTCAGGCATGTCATACATGTCTGCTGTTAACATTGTCACTACCGCATCTTCAATATTGACAGTTGCCTCTGCAGTATATGCATACTACATAAAAAGAATTAAAAAAAACATTTTAATAGGCACATTAACGGACACAAATTGATATTGCTCCTACCCAGCATGGGAATGAGTTTTGTTTTACCTGAATAAGATTTTGCAATGCCGCGGGATGTACGTTCAATAATGGAACCTCGATAATCTTGGTGTTTGTTTGATCTTCTTTCGTCGTTTTATGTCTGTCACTGAACATCGCTTCAAAAACTGGGGATGCAATTGCCAGAAATATTTTATGGCAAGAAATAATTCTCTTTTCTTTTCCAACGATGAAGTTAACATCGTGAGGAATATCCGGAAAGTTATTGTGTAACGCAGCATTCAGACAACCACGTCTACTATTCCCACAAAGTTTTCTCCAATTGCTTGACATTTCTTGGGGCTGATTAAAATTTGAACTCCTACTATAATTTTTATTATTAAACAATTTTTCATATTATAAATAATATAAAGAAAATTGTAATTGTAGCCTTTAAAAAATTCGTATGCGAAACTATAAACTGGAGATGGATATTTTTTAATCATTGATGTATAATTTGACGTTTATTTGACGACTGAATTATTAATATGAGCAAAATAATAATATTATCAACGAAAAATAATCAGAAGTGGACTTACCGTTTAAATTGCTGATGTTGAGGTATGAATTGTTGCACTTAATAATTAATTTTTGAAACAAAAAAATACTTCCTAACACGTGTAATAACAAATTAGTAATTCAATGAAAAATATTTACCGTCTCTAACCGAAATATTCGTTCACTAGAGTAATTTTAATAAATTACCCACCTTTTTAATATTTCAAACCTTTATGTAATGTGAATGTGTCAAACTGCTGAATTCTAAATAACAAAGTGTCTTCTGCTTTTGTACGCTGACAAACTGGTACTGTCGAAATTGTTTCACGAGGCGCTCTATTTACAATTGCGTTTGTTTCCTAGAACAAAATTATTTTAGGCAAACACATAAGTATGTCCAAATACACAGAATTAAAACAAAATACCAACCACAATAAGGATTAACTCCGGGAAAGGAACAATAGAAAGGCTTTAGTTTCTGCTCTATTGGTTAACAAGTATTTCTAGGTATGTTGTGGCTTGAAGGGGTACCAAACAAAAGGTCGCTTACAGCTACACTTACAGCTACAGCTCAAGAATGTACAGATATTTACGTTGAATGCAGAATTTACAAATTGCATTCAGTCAATATACTTTTACATATGAAACAAAATTTTGTTCTAATGTTTTTTTATTTGTTCTTGAAATAAATATTCAATTCCATTCATTTCAATCCTGTTAAATATGAATTTATAGTGAGATTTATTTATTGTACGTCATATCCTGCATCAATAAGGTATATAAAATATATACCTACCCATTATAACGAGCATAGGAACTTATCATTATATTCTCGGTGCTTTAAAAAAATTTGACGTTGCACAGGGAAAAGGTTTAAATCAACTATAAGTAATATGGAAATGTCAATATATGTTTGGTCACATCAGTTTTGGTATTTTTGCATACTTAAAATTGACCCTGTTAACCTTTGCTACTGATTTCAAACGTATGAAAGCAACTAAATATTTCAAAGTCATATGCTAAACCACTTATTCATTGCTTACTTTATTCTTTTGTGGTTTGGTGCCATATACTTAACTTTATGTCAATACCGATTTTCCATTTAGCGAAATCGAAACATTGCCAATGTCAAAATAGCTTTACGGGTATGTGCAATTTTATATAACAGACAATTGAAAATCAGTTTTTCATTTATTATGAGTGAGTATGCATGTTTTCAGTTTTAGATTTTAGGGTGAACTATAACAATCTTTCATCCTAGTCTCACTATAGTCGGAGTCGAGCAACTTTCTTACGAATTTACTTTCTTTCGTTACTACTAGTAAAATTTTAATCGCTGTCCGCTCTCAGAATTTTAAGTTAGATGTACCTAATAAATTCTTAGTTCTTTTGTTACGCAAATTGTTTTAGTATATTAGTTTATACTTTCATGCACATATATATTATGCTGACTCAACTTATATAAAAACTCCGAA
>JABASD010003958.1:0-17397 GCA_019776165.1 Pogonognathellus flavescens | reverse complement strand
ATTTTGCCTATTTTTCAATATTTTGCCTATTTTTCCAATTTTTCATTTTTCAACAAAAATTCATTGAAAAGTGCAAAAATTGCCAACCCTGACTGGGACTTAATGATAATGATGATTATCCGTTTGCACTTGTAATGTAAGTCAGTTTTTACTAGAAGATAATTTAAACAGTAAACTTATACATATTCTTAGATTACGAAGGAGTTAATATTATTACTTATTATATCTTATTGTAGTAAGTTCAGTTCTCTAATGTGGCAATTTACCATTAAAACTATTGAAATATGAACTTTCTCAGCTTGTGCTACGCTCTGGAGTGCACTGCCTCATTTCACTTGCTTTCAATAATAGTTTATTATGTCACAGGGCGCATTCTGTTCTATAATGGGAGGATGTGTGCCTGAATGATACAGCTAAACCATTATACAGATAGTTGTTAGGAAAAGAAACAGAAAGAGTATCCTTTTGATTCCCAATCAGATCAAATGACGGTTGCTGTGCGAGGAGGGTAGATTTAGACTGTAGGGTAATGTTGAGTGAAGATCTTGACACATGAGAATCCACGTTGTTACAAACATCTAATTAAGTGAGAAAGCTGGACCGGACTAACACTAAGGGAAATTAAATGCAACAGCACACATACAAATACTTAAACTATACTAATAAACCAAATACTACTACATAGGACGTAGATAGATATGTATATAGGTTGGAAATATAACATTATATTTTATATACCTACAAGAGTATTATTATTAGGTACACAGATTGCGTTTGTGTTTGGGTGGGTTGATACTTAGACCGTGACAAACAAACTCCCTAACGGCCCTATTAACTCGTTTCATCTGTTGTCTGTTTCCAGTGCACGAAGGAGGTAAATGGCACTTCTCTGTGTGGACCACTTGTCAGTTCCAGTTTACCCTCTCTGTATCTGTAACTATAACCAACACGAGCATCAAATTATTATAACAACTAATAGAAAACCCAAGCTACCCAATCGGGACACTATTTCGGTGTTTCCGTTTTAAGCATAAAACAAATCAGGTATTCAATCAGGTTTTGTTCAATATCATTACTATTGGGTCTTGCAAATTCGGTAGATGCAACAGAAACAGAAACAGGGTTTGTCATGGTAAGTAGTGTAGTTCATGAAATACGTAAATGTCACCCTATGTAGAAGAAGTGTACCTAGCCAATAGCCAAGTGGTTGTTGTAGGATATTTTTGATTAGAGAATTAGAAGGGTCCTTTAATAATTACATACATGAGGATAAAGTAGGTGTATGGGTTTTATATCGTTATAGAAGGTATCGTTTATAGTTTGATGACATCGATGTGATCATCTCGAAGATAATCTGACATGTAATGCAGTAAAATGGGATGAGTAGCTGATTGGAAGCAACTATACACAGTCCCAATTAAAGCGAGAAAAAGGAAGGGGGATGATTCAACTTTATACAGATACAAGCTTACACAGGAACATTTACGATTTTGTTTGAATCCCCAAGTGTCCTTATTATCTTCTATCATTCAATCTTCTTGTAGGGTTACCTACACATTTACTTTATGTAACTCATTCATCTGCAGTCTCATCTGTGGCTGTTACCATACCCCCATGCTTCATACTTCATTGAAAAAGTATGACCTATGAAACAAATGCGTGGTAAGCGACGGTATACTGATATATTTATAACGCATCCACACTTGTTTCCTAGTGTAATACATTGGCCCAACAAATTGTACGAAAGTAATCTGACAAACTATTAACAATTGTATAGACTAATAATATATAAACTAGACATAACTATAACTACCTATATGAGACAATAACATGAGATTATTATTAAAAATATTCAAAAGTCTGCATAATAGATGTATCCATGATGTTGTCCAATAATCCTTAAATTGCTACATTGATTACAGGATTAAAATCATGAAACAAAACAATGGTATTCTTATAAATTGGGGTGCGAACATAATTTCAGCTATTTAAAGAGAATTTTTTTTTGTTTTACGTGCTTTAGGGCCTTATTTCATGTTAACTCAAGTTAACGCAACTCCACACGTTAGGTCGTGTGGAGTCCACACTTATGATAGATATTTTAAGAGAGTCTATGATGTTTCCTACTAGTGAGCGCAATTAATTATTCACTCTATGTACTGTAGAACCGAATTCTAATTAAAAAATTCGGGGAATCTGCTGTATAGATAGTACTACGGGAAAACTCTGTTTATATTCTATTGGCGCTACAGCAAAAGAAAATTGCATGCTCTACACAAATCATATTAAATTGGATACCTGACACCTTCTATTCGCTCTTCTCTCCTCACTCTCTCTCTCTCTCTAAGCAGTTTGAGCGTATAACACGACAAATAGTAGAATGGAACGTTAAGAATACATCGTATACGAGTAGCACTGTTATAATAGTACATATAGTAAAGTAAACCTACCAAAAGTATTCTGAACATTTATATTGATAAGATGAAATGCATGGTGGTGGTAGCTACTACTAGTAGGAGTATGAATGGAATGAAAGTTTGTCTCTTTTCCTTCATCATTTAGGTAGTTTTGGGTGCGGTAGCTGCTGGTAGTGGAGTGGATGGAGAAGTGGAGAGAGAATACAACAGAACAGAACCTAACAGAGATTCACTGGAAAACTGGAATGTTCCAAATAGCAAAAAGGCTTTACGAAGTGTTAACAAATGCACTGCTATCGCATTATTGTAGTATGGCATGTTCCTATCCTAGTAACAGTACCTACTAAATACACACACCGTCTTTATATTTATGCACACACATATGAAGTAAATGCGACAGAAGAGACGGAAACTGAAAAGGCAGCTGCCTACCTACCGTTGTTGTTGTCCCGTGTAGGTCCTCAGACTCATATATTGCTGTATTACACGACAACCACTCCTCCTAAACTCGTAGAAAAGACTGAGTTAGTTGTGTTGCTCTCTACGATTGAAATTTGATGCTTCTTTTTGCACTCCGAATCTCAACTCAACAATGCTCCTTATTTCTCTCTTGTGTTTAGCCTATCCAAGTAGTTCATAGATTATACCATCGTACCTAGTAGCTATAAAGCTAGATAGAACATTGTTAGCTGTTTGCAGCATTAAGGCTCATATATATTTGTAATAGGTACATAGTTCTTTAGCTACGCTTGCTTTAAGTATTTGGATTTCCTCTCTCCCTTTTGTCTATCTCGAATAGTTGTCATTATTCTGCTCGGTTTGTGTGTTAACGTACAAAAGCTTACACATACCGAATTCTTACAACAGTTATCCACTTCCATTAATGCTCAACTTGTCAGTTTTATAATAAAATATATATCTATGTTTTGTATCAGCTTTTTAATTTGTGTTTTAATGTTTTGTTCATTTTTTAACTCTTGTTTTCGATTAGTAAAGTTCTGTTGTGATATTTTACTCATCTAATGAAATTTTTAAACATTGAAATAGGAAATTTAATATCTAAATTTCAATTGACTCTCTTGCTATGAAAATTAATAAGTTTATCAGTGCAGTATTATGCAATGACATTTTAACCGTTGTTGCATGAAATGACATTTATATATCTACTAGATTTCTATATAATACAAATGATAATAATATTCAATATAGATTATTCAAATTCCCAGTCTATCAAACATACTTCTGCTTAATTTGTAAATTGTATCATTGTATGGGACAACTATAATTTACTATATAGCTGAATATTTGGAAACGCGATGACACTAAACTAAAGATCGAGTTAAGTTAGATGAAACGAAAACAGAAAAGCGAAAGAGAGAGAGAGAGAAAAAGAGAAGAATTCAAAGAGATTTTGATCAGATAGGTTAGAAATGAAATGACTCTCACCTCAAGTCAATTTCTCTGTTTCAAACTCTCATTCCATTCCTTTCTATGAAAATAAACATCACCCTGAAATACTGGCAGGATCCGGTTTCTTCAACTCCAATATTTAGTGTTATAGAAAGTAAGTGTGCTAGTCAGAACTGAAAACAGAAGGTATTTCTTATATCTGTAGTTATCTGCACTGTGGGGTTTGTTTAGATATCACACAAACAAGGCTTTGAAAATCTTTGAAAGTCTCAAATTTCAAATTCCTACTTTAGTTCTTGTGTAACATTCGTTCACAATTGTAATTCTAGTCAACTGTATAAAAAGTTTGCGAACAGAATCAATCACAGTCACAGTTAATGAAATTTATGGATGGAAATTGTGTAGATAATGTTATGCTTTAAGTTTTATAAAATAATTGTATGCATAGGTAATGGTAGAATTGTTGTAAAGTACATAAGTAAGTAATATAACACGGCAATATGTTTGTTAACTGCGTTAATAGAGGTTTGCATAAGTACCTATAGTTGGTAAGTAGAGATTCCGGGATGCTCTTGATGTTCCTTTACACAATTTTATCCCTTTATCATAGCAATATTAAATTCCAGAGAAATATTTTCATCAACATGACACTACTCATAAAGATTCCTTTGGTATTGTACCACACAAAAAAGACACCTTAGCTTTAGGTGACATTCTTTGAAGCATCCTTTGAATTTGAATATTGTACTTTGTACAAGTAGTACCTCTACAGGTACCTATCAGATTTGGAATCCACACTTTGAGGATTAGATCATAAACAAATATAAATTCAATTGAGTCAACCGATAGTAGTTTTATTTTCATACGAATATATCTTATTGAAATAAATACAGTTTTCGCATTTCCTAGAATTCCTGGGATAAAACAAGAGAGCAAACTGAGATAAAGAGAATAGTGAGACGAGAAATACAGAAAAGTGGAAAGGAAAATTTAGAGCAAAACCAAAACTAGAATCGGAGTAGACGGAGGAGAGGAGGAGAGGGTTGATACGATAGAGAAAAGGAAAGTATGTGGATGATGATGATGAAGTCTCTAAGGATCCAATAATGGGTCGGCAAAGAGGAAACCTGAGCCAGATGGATGGATAGAGCATTTTCTGTACCCGTTTTTCCGCCCAAATGGAGGCGAGTCCAACCAACCAACAGTTCCTTCTTTTCGTCTCCGCCTTCCCAATCCGAAATTTTTCCTTTGACAAATATACGGAAAGGTTACTGAAGCTTGTATTCATACATACATGAAAATTCTCATCTTTTCTCTTAAACCATGAATATATATTCACTTCGTATCTCAAAGCCTCATTTCGTCAACAAGTGGTGAACACAGTGTTAGCTATTGCTTTATTTTACAAGCAGAATTAGGCATACTAACTACCTAACGATATAAACCACTCTGGCTTTGTACTGTAGTACTTAAGTCTTCAGTTTAGCACTATACATGACAAGAATCTACAAAATTATTCTCAACAAAAGTCCAGAGGTCTATAATCACATGTTCACACTTCAGTTGGACTTTTCACTCCTAAGAACTCTGACTTTTGACAAGTTGCAGGCTAAAGCTCTACAATAAAGAATACACACTATATAAACACACAGGACAGTCTGCACCGTAAAATTGGATTGAAAGCTATCAAACAGACGTATAGCTTAACCCTTTCTGTTGTTTTACGTATAGGTTAAGTGTTGGTGAGATAAGAGAGATACAAGAAAGATTCATCCATAGGACAACTGTCTTGACTTCGGCTTTAGCATGGTTGAAGGAATACATAAAGACACGGAGAATGAGACCTGAACCGTCATTGTTCTTTGCATCTTCCAGTCACACACATACAATAACAATAATTTATTACGTAACTATCATCATCATCACTATACACTTTCTACTGTAGCAAGTTCTTGTGATACATATACCTAGTACTTGCACTTTAGTGTTTACATGTTCCAGTGATTAAATAAAATATTGCTAACAGTACATTTCTACAAAATCTATCTACTAACATTTGAACGTTTCCCAATTATAAACTACTTTCTTCGACAGTTTCAAACTGATTTTTTGCAATACCTGTCTTACCTGTGTGTTTACGTAATTCATTAAACATTTGCTGTCATAAGTTAAATAAAACTTTTGTACTTACATATCTGAGTGCAAAAACTGTTACATACAAGAGAAAGTGAATGAACTTTATGTTAGTTGGTAGGATTTAGTAGGACATAAGAATAAGGCGACTTGTTTTGTAAAGGAAAGACAATATTAGAGGTGAAATGAGAGATATTTGATATCTACAAGATAAGAATAAAAATGGATGGATCAAATTCAACTGGAGATTCGGATAGCACAAACAATTCCGACATTGGTCAGATGAGTAGAGGAAGCAGTGGTAGAAGTGCGAATGGTGTCTGCAGTTCTGGAATAGATTTGGCACTGAATCCATCTTTGCCCTTACTTGCTCAGCAACACCATCATAACAATATTTACAATAATTCTGCTCATTACAACAAAGTCAATCCGCTTAATTCCTTGTCCTGGTTTACATCCTACAGCAATGACAAAACAGGCCAGTACAGTCCTACACCATCAATTTCTTACAACTCGCCTAATCCCCACTTTCAGCAAAATCATCACTTTGCCGTGCACAAGTATGAAAATGAACAAGCTGCATCTTCAATTATACAAATGCAGAATCGATGTGATAGCCCCGTCTCGGAACATTCTTTGCCTCAGATAGCATGCAATTTCTTGCCAGAACACGTGAGTTTAATTTTTTATTAATTTACCTAAAAAATTTTGAAGTTTAAAAGTCATCGCATGCATATTTTATACATATACTTTTTTATAAGTAAAGTAAGCAGGTACTATAATAATATAAGAATTATGCTAGTAGCTAAAAATTGATTATGCGCTTATTATTTTACAAAATTACTATACCTATACTTTTTTATAAGTAAACTAAGCAGGTATATAAGAAATAAGTTAATAAATAAAATTGATTATGTGCTTATTATTTTACAAAATTTAGATTGATTGCATATGTGAAGCTTTGCAACAATCCAATGATATGGACATGCTGGCTAGATTTTTACGGGGACTTAAACGAGAACCACTATATCGTTCCGAGTCAGTTTTACGAGCTCAAGCTTCCGTAGCATTCCACTGTAACGCGTTCCAAGATTTGTACAAAATTCTGGAGGCTAAGGAATTTTCTCCCAAGTAAGTATCAATTAATCCCTAAGTACAAAAGTAAGATTTTATAGGGCTACGACTACTAGTATAAGTCTCTTGGTTCCGTACTTGCAAACTGCGTTCATATCATTTTCCGATAGAGATAGATGTGATTGTAGCATGAATTATATTTGTTAAATATACCCACATTTTAGACCATAAGATTTATAATACAGACATATCCTGTAACTGCATGCAATTCCATAAACTTTACAATGAGCATCGCGTTCCTTTGTTTGTTATATTTTTCTTATTCATTGATGCAGTATATTATGTATTTCCTTTATTAATGTGCTTGAAATCGATGTTTTGGTACTGTACTATCTGCATACAGATATACTATGAAGTAAAAATTAAAAATAAGTCCCAGATGATGTTGATAGTCTTATTCTAAGCAAGAAGCAGTATTACATTATTATGACTTGTCAAAATGACAAAAATTAAGTTAGGCAAGATTGCAGGTGTCAGGTGCATCTCATTTTTAATACCATGTGCAGATTCCGTCATTAAGTGAAGATAGGATGTAGGATAACGGTATGTTAACATGATGTGCATAAAAATGAAAGCTTCATTAACCTATTGACTTCGGTACATGATGTATAATGAATTGTTACCTCACAGAAAGCAACCAAGTTAAAAAATGAGTAAATGTACAGGCCCTGGCCCTGGGTTCTTAACAAATGTCTTCATTTTTAGTCAAAAGTATTAAATGTGTCAATCTACCTACATACTTTACTACTGTCAATGTCAAACTTAATTAAACTGTGTCAGTTAGGACACGTTCCTCGTTAATACTGTAGGTACAGTGCATGTATCTTTTTTATAATAGCGTAATTGTAACTATTTATAGCTTCTTATAGACAAAAATTGTGAATTAAGCGTGGCTAAACACTTATTTGTCCAACTGCAATTCACAATTTACTGTCAAACTGTCTCAGTTTATGCGTTCGACTAAAGATCAAATTAATAAAGTTGGCTCAAGCAAATAAATTATCTTGTACAGCAAAGCTTTAGTGATTAGTGATTTACAATAAAGTAAACAAGATCATAAACTGAAGTACAAGTAATTTTACGAGAATAACAGCTTGGTCTAATATAGATTAAAGGGTAGAAGCTATATGCATAGAAGCAGTTCATTCAGGTCTTTGCTATTCTAATACATTTGGAGTAGCATTCTCTCACAAGATCTACGAAGTAAGCCTGTAATCCACAGTACTGAACCAAGTAGTACTTTATGTATTGTACGTTGCGCCTATCATGGGTTATTAATGGAATGAATGATGATGTGTAAGGTTTCATGGTGAGCTGCAGCAGTTGTGGTATAAGGCGCATTACAAAGAGGCTGAGAAAATCCGTGGAAGACCTTTAGGAGCAGTCGACAAATACAGACTCCGGAAAAAATACCCCTTGCCCAGAACTATTTGGGATGGAGAGGAAACTGTTTATTGCTTTAAGGAGAAGTCTCGCAATGCCCTGAAAGATAGCTACCGCTGTAACAGATACCCCACACCAGAAGAAAAGAGAATGCTCGCAAAGACGACAGGACTCACCCTCATACAAGTCAGTAATTGGTTCAAAAACAAACGACAAAGAGATCGCACTCCACCTCAGCTCAGGTTAGTCATTTTTAACAAACTTCTTTATCCTATTAAGCCATCTTTCACTTCAAAACATTGCAGATGAACTTTAAGCTAAACTTTCCATATCTTATTCGTTTACACTCTTTGCACTCCGGGTGCTATGCTACATATACATATAATGCGTGTTACGTCACAAACTTTTGAGAATAGCTATTAATCCAATAGCTATTAATCCAACCAGGCAGGATTCATAGATATCAGTATTATGCGACAGTCATTCCGCATTGAAAGATAATAACAGCAGCTTGCACTGTCAAAGTCATAGATATTTATACAAATAAAAGCAATACAGGATGTGGTTAAGAAAGCCCCATAAAATGCCCGCTATCATAAATAATCACAAGCTGCGAGTATTTTCTTGGCAATCAAAATTATCCTTTTGAGTGCATTCTGAGAACTGTCAATAGTCATTGACTTCTAATCATATTAAAGCATAAGTCTTCTTCCCATGTGCTAAATAAAGAATGGAAAGATACCTTACTGATAGCGTAGTGACAATAATTACAATGTTTTTTCTAAGTACAACTACTTTTAATGCGATGGGGTGAAATGATGCACAGTACATAATACCATTCCGCATATACAACATAGTGCAGTTTAGATCCGAATAGTGCAGTTTAGAGCCTATGACGCATCATGACTTTTCATGACCGCTTGAAAAGTGTCAAACGTGAGAATTCATACATATGTAAGAGCATAAAAAAAACAAAAAGGTTTTACATAACTCTGATGAGAGGAAAAGTACAGTACAAATTAACGAGATACAAAGTAGTACCAATTTTATCATTACTATTTCAGAATTGCAATGAAACTGCTACCAAATATTCTGTCACATCTACCTTGATTGAATTTATTAGGTTGCTGACATTTGCTTACTTTTTACATCTTTTCCACAACATGCATAAAGTTATGTATGTGATTATCGGTAGAAATTAAAATCAATTAAAATGCGTAAAGCTTTATAGGGATGCATAGATATCTATTATTAGTGCAACGTATGTAAAAGTAGGTAAAACGAAGAGACAGATTATCTTGTTTACAAACACTGATGCTCATGAATGGTTCTAATAATGAAGTTTCGGTATAGTGAAACTATGTTATAATTATTGTAAATTTCTCACTCTCTAATGTCTCTAAGTATAAAACTGACACTACTGAAAGCCTGTAGGCTTTCTCTTCGACACAAAGCAAAGCAGTGAGCCATATATCTTAGAGACACTTGCACAGTGTGGTTGAGGTTGTTGTCAAGTTTGGGATGATGTATGGAGTGACCACATTTTCTTTGCCTTGCATGCGACCCCGATTTTTTAACTCATAAATGCTGGAATTGGTTTTATATATGTAACGTGTGTGCCTAACAACTACGACAAAGAATCGGTACATAAAACTACAAGATTTTATTTTCGAGGCAAAGGGCCCACTGCCACTGCCTGCCTATATCACTTCAGTTGACAATAATTCTTGCCGAACCGATGAAGTAGTTGTCTCATATCTGTATAAGTCTCCGTATATCTTTTCGGTATTTTAGGGACAGATAGGTCATATTGGTGTGGTGATGTGACTCACATCTGTGTTCCATATTGGAGGACATGGAACGATGTGAGAATGATTAATGGGCCTTCACATCCTCCGTTTCTCTCTTTCTTGATTAACTATTAAGATTCGCCGCCCGCTCCCAACAACTACTAGCCGTAGCCGCGCACTCTTTCTAAGAAAGAACGTCTTTTTTCATGTGAAACCCCAAAGCCAAATTTTTCGTCTTGGTTTATTATGCGTCTCCTAACAATCTTCATCTCCCTTTCCCGTCTCAAGTTCCAATGTCCAGTCTTGCTCAACATTAGATGTACACTTGTTTGGGTGTTTCTTGTTGTGAATCTAGTCCAGTGGCCGCCGTAGATGCTGGCAAAGGTTTTAGGTCCTAAATGGGCAGGTTTATTAGAATTAACGAGTGTCTCTGCTTTCCTTGCAAACAACATTGGAAACTCATTTATTATAGTTCACTGGCAGTTCAGAGAGCAGTCGTATTATTATTATTATTTAACTGGTACTTTTATTACCAAGAAAAAATAAGGCGATGACACAACAGTCTATTAGTACAACTCGTTCCCATGATTTGATTCTATCTTATCACATAATTAGAACGATAATAGGTCACATAGGTTGCTGTCGTTGTGGTGTCATGTTATCAGTAAACAACGTCATTACGTTATTGTCATAAAATACCAGATTCGATGGCTAAACCCACTTAACCATTAAGATTATCCTTTCACTAACACTTAATTCGTTTTCACCACATACTTATCTACACGGTAGTAATTTTGGACGTATCTGAGATTGCCTGTGGATCTATCTGTAAAAAGAGTCATAAATACACACATAAATAATTATAGAGTACCACGTTGTCTACAGTCCCTATTATTGTATGGATGTTTGCTTACTCTTACACATCTCGCGTTTGAGTGAGGATCGAAATTCGCCTAATAGAAAAATGCTAACATACTGATAATGATAATAAAATCTTTCGTCTGAGAGAGATTGCAATGTAAAATTATAAGTTACAGTCTTTCTTGTCTACGTAACAAACTGGCGGCTATAATATGATATGAAGGTAGATCAGATTCTACTTGTCAGCATCCCCTTCATGATGTTGAGATATTAGCATAATATATTTTTCACTTAACTGAATGACTGTAATTGAAACGACTAGTAAGTACCATTTAGTTACATACTTTGATTTTATTGCTTTTCTTTAACTGCATTTTTTACCTTCATTTTTTAGCATGTTACGTTTGGTACATGGGTAAGATTGCATTGTAGGCAAATCAAGTTAGCATAACACGTAAAACAAATCAAGAATTTTTGTATTGTCCCAATAGCAGGGGTCACTGGGTTGTACATGGATAATCCTATACACGACTACTAAAATAGCATGACCTATAAAAAATTAATGTGTGAATGAGAGTGACGAAAACAGTTTAAGTAGCCAAATTTATAATTGAATTGAGATTGAGACATCATTATTAGTAATGTATAGATAATGTACAGATCGGCAATAGAAAATAATGTCAGAAAGCTTTTAATGGTTAAGCAACCTTGTTGGTTCTACGCAAATTTCTCAACATGTGTGTGAAACTGTGGTCTCAGATGATGACTCTGCTTTTTATAAGTTCAAAGACTGGACATTATGCACAGTTTGCAAAAAATTGATGTATATGCTAGTGCCAAGCCAAAAATGACAATATAGCTTAGCATCATTTGTGCAGATAAAAATGCACATCTGGTTAAACTTTTATGGTATATGATACAGCATAGCGTTGCATTCTTTTCAACGACTACATAGACGGCAAGTGTAACTTGGTGTGTGCAATACTTCTTTAAGCATGCATAGATGCTTAGGTAGTTAGGTATGTTCATATTATGACTGTATGCTGCAATCACCTAGTTCTCATGAATAATCTCAATAAAAATTATAAAAATGGTATGATTGCCTTTTTTGTAAGAAATGTCAGCTGCACAAACAGGAAGGAATAAAATTGGACTTTGCTCATAATTTCCAAATAAAAATGTGTTAACATAACATAAGTGTAAATATGTTAGTAATGTCAATATTACTGCAAACGGCAATCCTACGTAGGTTCACAACGGTCATGAACCGACTAAGAATCGACAACTCGTCAATAATACAATGTAACAGTTACATAAGGCCTGTCCAAGCGTTTTTAGCAATAATATTTGTTAACACAGTTTATAAAACCTACCTCAACATAATGTTTAAGTATTCTCGTCGTATTTTACATTGCAAAATTCGCTTTTGACTGTAACACCTATGCAGTTGACAAGCTACCTTATTATATTGCCCTATTTAATTTAATAAACAGCATCACTCATGAATAAAAACGTATTTCAAATTACTTTTGCGTGTACTAAGATATATGCTTACTGATTTTACAGGGATGCTGTTGAAGGAATGACGAATCATAACTTTGTAGTTAGCAGCATGGTCGGCCACAAGAATCCATTACAAGTAGGATTGAGTGCGTATAGTTTAGACCCCAGTAATATGAGCAATGGATTATACTCGGGCAACGGAAAATCGTACACCGACGGAACAAGTGGATCTGTAGACAGAGAGCCGATATCTCTGTCCTTAAAGAGTGACCCAGGATTGGCAAGTGGTCACTCACACACTAATCCTAATCACAGTCATCTACATCCCCAACATTCTCGTCAAGTAGTCAACAATGTGAATGGAAATGCCCAAATCGGCCACAACATCTCTGTCAGTCCAGGTCTTGGAAGCTGCGCCAGTGTTGTTAACAGACTTCAGAACCTACAAGCTGGTGGCTACTGCGGATACGACGGTTTTCATTACCCAACACAATCTCCAGCTTAAAAGCAAAAATGAATCTCTTTCAGTAGCATTTATTCAAGGAGCATTAATTTTCAGGTTAACGATAACGATATTTCTCAGTTAAGAAAACAGATAGTTCATTTCCAAACTCTGGGTAATTAAATAGCAACGAAATTATAGAAAGTAGGTATACACAATTTTTTTAGCAACCTAACTAACAAATGACTAACAAGTTGCAATTAAAAGTATAATTTACTAACAATGTATAGTTAGTGCATCTTCCGTGCAAACATTTGTATAGTCATACTTAGAAGTGATAATGAAAAAATGGAATTATGCCACACTGCATATAAAAGCATATGCGAACTCATCTTGCATTTTCGTCCGTGCTTATTTTAAATTTAAATGTATTGATAACTTTAATCGTGAGAAATTACTATGTACCGTATTGTAAATATGAATAATATATTGATAGAATGCAGCCCTGTACTTCTTTTCAGTTAAGAAAATCAATGCCGGTGCGAAATGATTGTTCATTTTCACCTCATTTTATTTAGTTTAGAATCACACTACGACAGAACTGTCAGTCATACTTTTATTAGCTAATAATAACGTACCATACAATCGTATTATTTAATTTTTGCTCTTGAACAGTTATGACATTTAAGTTGACGACCTTGTGCAATATAATTTGACCATCAATCATTTTACCATTCTGTATTCACATAAATACATCCATGACATATTATAAGCATCTGTACATGCATCAATAGCATTAACTCTACTATATAACCTTAAGCAATTACTTTTTATAATTTGATTTATGTAATGTAGCTTTTCAATTTGGAGCTTTGCATTGCAACTACTATTACATATTATGTATAGGTTAAGCTTCTCGAATAACTCGAATATATTGTTGTTAATGTAATTCTATATATGCATTATTGTATAAAGCAACTCTAAATACAAACTACTCGGTTCGGTAGTGTAATCTGTGTATAGGTTGACTCTATGATATTACATCTTGAGATTTATAACCAGATAAACTGTTAATATACATGTAGTAGTGTTCCTAATATATCTAGACTGTCTAGACACTTACTAATACGCTAAAGGGGAATAGTTACATTGTCTTGCTTGCATTTACTATAGGTATAGAGTTATCATACTATATTCGCTATAGTGTAGTAGTTTCTAGTAGAATATTATTTTACAATAAATACTGCTCTCTCTACTTTATGTTACCATTAATAAGTAGTTGCTAAATACAATAATAATATGAATATTATGTTGGTTTCGTGATTCGATTGGATGTTTTGATTCTGATTATATGTAGTAAACGTGTGCAACAACTTGTAAACTAACTATAATTAACACATATTATAGGTTAGTAAGTATTGATACACCTTTACCTAGTAAAATTACAAGTGAATTAATAACATGCTAATTGAAACAATGTTTTGTGAGTTTACAGTGAAATTAAAAGTAAAGTTATTTTAAAAAATGTTGTCCACTAAAAAATATTATTTTAACAGGTTGATTTTGATTTAATTCGGTTAGGTATAATACGCATTTGTTACGTTATGATTATGATTCATCATGATACTGAAGATTTACCTCTGATTTATAATCTCAAATCAGAGAAACCATTAAATCTACAACATTATGTAAAATAGTCTTGATGGAGTATTTAAGTAAGTAAATATATATTCTACATCTTCTGTTACTGTATTCAATACAAGCAAACTTACGACCATTTGGAGATGACGAAATGGAAGCTAAGAAATCTATAGAAGCACAAATTACACGTACTATATATTTTCAGATTGTCTAGTCCTATTAGGATACGTACTGGAATACGCTGGAGTAAATGCAACTTCAACTAAACATATACAAACAATGAAATGTCAATAATCTGAACAGACACAGTCATTCATTACATAATGGAAGAAACTACACATAAAGATAGTTATAATAATGTAAAGTACATATCACCTGCATACGCATGCTTTATGCATACAGATTTATAGAATACACATAGTTTTACTATTATTAATTCATGCACGTCTTATAAGGAATTATTAATGTTATTTTTATGTACATATACATTCACAATAGAGACACTTGCAGTTGCCATATTCAAGTAGTCGTTTTACATCATGTAATTTCACATACTTAGTTAGTACTTCTCTATTTAATTTTTATCTTCAGCTAAAATCATATTTTAAGTATATAGACTCCCTATATCTCATGTATAATTTTTCTCAAGCCGAAATGAACAAGCACTAATTCTAAATTCATACATTTACCTATACAAAAGGAAAAAGAATCTACATTTTCACTTTAAATTTACTTTACAACAACACAACCCAATAATTTGACACGACTTTAGTAATAATCCACTTACATACAAATAGTTATTTGAACCCATGAATGATTTTTGAGTATTTAAGTATTAGCAGAGACAACAATTCATCTTAATTTTAAAATTCAAGTATTAATTACATTAATAATATAATATTATCATGCTATTGCTATTTATTGAGTTTGATTTGATGTGTTAGTGAGTTTAGTATTACATTTATTGGTTATAAGTATGTTTTATGAAGTGTTTGTTTCTAAATAATTCTATTAAAATGGAAGACAGTCACAACAGTCGTACCGCATTTGTTTACAACAATGCATTGGTTGTGTTTTGTCACACAATTCCTGAATAATGGATGTCAAATTTTTGTTCGCCCGGTTTTACTATACAGACACGGTTATAGTATTAGTAGGTAAAGGAATGTAAGTAATGAGGTTATTGGTGTTGTGCATGTATTGTATTACACTACTCTTCTATCACCATGTATTACAGTGTAGTGCAATGTAAAGTAAACAACGTAGTGGTAGTGGTTAAAATACAATCCTCATTTTGTAACAAATGTATACATATGATTCAAGATTCCTTGAACGTGTGTTTAGTGTATGCATAACATTTTCTCGGCCAGATAGTAAATACTTGTACACTTCGTAGTAGTGTAGTGTTATGTTGGGATAAAAGATAAAACTGAACTTACAAACGTAGTTTTCATATTTACATTTATGTTATTGATTATTTTTATGCATTCCAAACGAGTCGTCTTTGGTGGTGCCTTGCCCTTTCCTTCCTGTAAAATGTAACATCCTTACGCTTTGTCACATAATGACACGGTTTTGGTAAGGCGGCTAAATGCACTACGGTGTGGTGGTATGGTAGATCGATAATTGCGGAGATTTTCGGGTCTGGTTAACGTAGAATTTTCTTCGCCATAGTATGTATTGTATGGAAGTAATATTCAGTATTGGTGTGCATTTCGTATGTTTCATTTCGACTACTAACGTTACGTATCTTATTCCATGGTGTCATATTCAATCTTCTTAACTTTGAAGTAGCGATAACCAGCATAGCCTGCTACGGTCAAGAGAACAACAATGGCCAGTGTACTTCCCACAGCAATAGGAACCGTTTCATCCCGACGTCCCGCCTGCTCTGGACATCTGAAAGCTGTTATAAAACAGAATAACATCTTTAATATGCAATCATGTTGAAAAGAATTGTATTATTTTTATTTTAACCAGTTAAGAACCAGGGATAAGCAAACATGTAATCGTGTGAAAGACAAATGCCTATATAAAATATCCAACAGTATAAGAATTGCAGGATAAATATAACTTACGATCCCCGTATTGTCTCCGTGTCATTGCAGCGAAAGGCTGGATGTTAATTTGATTCAGAGTAATAGTAATCCGTGTAATTTTCTTATCGTCAAACAATTTGATATCTTTGGGAAGAGCACAACTGTAGGATCTGCCGATGGGTGTCAAGAACAGTGTGAGAAAAGGCTCCGACTTGATTGTTTGCACCTGACCCGGCAGGGCTAATAGACATCATAAAATCACATACTTTTATAACATCAATAATATTACAGACAAAATATTTTCCTATAGGCTATAGTCGACCGAAATTAATTAGAGCCCTGTAGCGTCACAAATTCCTAGGTTATGTAATATCTTGCTTTCATTTTCTTTCAATTTTAATACTCCTTTCGTTTCAGGAAACATTGTGACGTCAGAAGGCTCTATGTAAGGATGGGTACCATCAATTCACGATTTTATGAAATGTGCTAAGCTATTGCATGATTTCTCTGGAAGGGAAAGTCAGATTGAACATCGCAATGTATATTTTTTAAGCTAATGAAAAGTTCTATCATAATGTACTCTTTTAGTTTTGCATTCTTACCTTGCACAGACACTGTCGGTTTGAAAACTGTCCCACCCAATA
>JABASD010003957.1:0-17400 GCA_019776165.1 Pogonognathellus flavescens | reverse complement strand
ACCGACGTTAGAGTTCTCTTCTCTAGCCTAGATATTACAACTCGTGGCCTTTTAATCGAAAATAAATAATAATAATAATAAAATATTTAAAATCTAACCTGGATTGGAACTCTTACTCAGTTAAAAATATTAACGGTTTAAATATCATGGCTTGGCGATTGTGATCACTTCACTAACACGCATCATTGTCTTATTAATTAATAATTAACAATATTGTAATGAATTAGTTCCACCTGTGCCATGAATTCTACACAGATATTTCATTCAGTCTTTAAATTATATCGTTTGTCTTTAAATTATTTTTTATAATAAAATATATATAACTTTTTGTCGTTTCCTAATGGCTAATGGTCATATTATTAAAATAAATTGTAAAACTTATGAAACTAAAATGGAATGGATAAAACTGGTAATTGAAAGTTTTTGGCGTCATGAAAGTTAAAAAGTAATGAAAAAGTTAAAAAGTACAATGTCAACGTTATCGAATGCATTTTTGTAAAAAATCATTTTTTAAACAATTGTGAACAGTGAATGTGACATTACCCGCGAGTTGGTGGTAATCTGGTGTGAATGGTCAGCTGCAACATAAAATCCTTTCGATCATAGATTATTAGAACCGGATGTTTAATGAACCGTCCAACAAAACTTGCTAGAAAGGAATCATAAATATTGTAGTTAGTCGACAATTTGATTAGTTGTTCAGCTGTCAGCTGTCGCACTCGCAGCTATGACTGTGAAACTAAAATAAAATAATCAGCGAACAACTGTCAATCAATTGAGTAGAATTCCATCACCTGCCTAACACCTATACTATAATAATAATCACTAATCACCATAAATAATAATAAAATATTATTATATTATTTTGTCTTACCGATCACCTATGCTTAGGTTCGATGTTCCACTGATCCAATATCAATCAGCAATGTTAATGGTGCAAGTTAAATGAGAACTTACAAGTGCAAATAATAATGTCACTAGGAAAAAATCACTAATTAATTAACTATCGTGTAAATGTAGACAACTTCGAAGAAATTATTAAATGTAGCTTCTGGAATATCTTGAATGATTCGACATCCATCCAAGATAGCCAGTAATGCAAATGAAGTGTGAAAATGTCGTTACAGTCGTTAGTGGTTTTCTTATTGTTAGTCGTTGTCTTTTGGGCTTTGGGCATGTAAAGTTATGAACAAACTACACTATTTTTGTTATCCCGTTTGCGTTTTGCATATTATACAGAGACCGTAGACCGTTTGTTTGTGATTGTGGAGGAATTGAACGTCAGTAACGGCCGTGGAGGCAGATTGCTGACTGATTTCCCTCCCAGTTTGAATTGAATTGCGTGCTTCTTATTGTGAATTGCAGATTGAAGTGCGCAATATTTCTCAGATGGGAGATTTTTCTTCTTCTTCAATGTTGTCAATAATTTTGTGAAGAAAAACTGTTCCGTGAGAGAGAAACGCGCTAAATCTCAAAATTCATAATAAAATCAGCTAATCCATTTCAAATAAGGAAGTTTATTTTTTTATTTCATTCAATTCAGGACACAGGAAGAACTGTTTACATTATTATGAAACTGTTATTGCATCAATTACGATAAATTGCAAATAGGATTACTGTAAGAAAGTATTTAGCAATCTAAGTGTTCGTATTTCAGGGATTACCCGATAATTTGTGTAATTGTGCAGCCCAAAATGTACATGATACAAAATTAATTATTATTGAGTTGTTGATTGTTCATGAATGATACATGAAGATGTCAAAGGCTAACATCGAAAATGTGGACTTTTTCACCATGTGATAGGCTTCAGTTGATAATAATCATATTATTTGCTGGAGACAGACAGGTGCTGATTGATGAGTAGCCGGGTAATTAATTACATCTTAATTTAAACATAAGAATATAAGAACAATACATATTAATAATTTAAAATTAATATTTACAAACTGTTAGCCCAGAAATCTATCATGTCACATACAACATACTATGGTTGAGCTTAGCATGTGACATATGTAAAGTGTAGATTGTAGATGCTTTCTGCATGACTATTCTGTTTGTGACTTGATGATTGAAACATAAAATGATTTTTGTCTATATTTTTGTAATTTTTTGAATTTTGTATTGTTTAAGTTACAGATAATTCAACTAAACCCACAAGGTCGAAAATGCCTGGACCAAAGAGATTGGGTTATTGGCTCAGCGAAAAGAAGTCTAGAAAAATGTCTCTTCCTGACATTGAGGAGTCTTTACGGTAATAAAATCTTGTGAATGGTCAAATGTTAAAAATTATACTTAATTATAGTTTCTAATTTGTATTGTATTGTATGTTTTGCAAAAAAACATCAGGTAATTATAAATTCTTTTTCTTTTTAATTATGCTGTGGTACGGCTACACATTGACCTGCAAATTCTTGGATGCTATCTATTTCTATCTGACAGCGCCCGCAACATAGAAGCAGTGAAGGTTAAAATGATTTTTACACATAATTTCTTTGTTATTTTTAATTCGTACTGAAATTTTGTAACAAGTAAGAGTATTGCTTATACCCATTGAATTTAAACGCAGATTGACCTAAAGCGGCCTCTAAATCTACAAGGACCATTTAACGTTATACTTCATAAACTTACGGATATAATAGCGAAAGCTGCTTTAGGAGACAAAAATGTAAAGTGAATTACAATTGTAGAAACAGTATTTTATTCCTTAAAGCCCCAATTGACCAAGTTAATTAATATCAAAATGTCGGTTTAATTTTCAGGCGCAGCGTTTGCTATCGGAGTTTGAACAGTATGTAAATGATAATCCAAGGGTTATTGTGATGGACCCTATTGATTGTCTCCGTACCCTAATAGACCGCTATAAAACCTACACAATCATTCAAAATTGCGATCTTATTAATGAAAGTACGAGTTTTTTACACCTTAATGTTCGTTTTATTGTCTTACTATTTATCTATTTGTAACGTAAGAACGTTTTGTATTATATCGTGTTGTGCTTTTCACATTACGTAATGAAATTGTAGTGCATATGATATAGTTAGTGTACTATACTATATTAGTATATAGTAAATTAATTATTTGCTTATTAATGAGTCTCAACTTGAAACAATTGCTGTTATAAATTATTTTTTGTTATTTCAGAGACTGTTTTCGTGCCACCTTTCATTGCTTTGCAGTCTGATAATTTCGAAGATAATGTTCGGCAATTGAAAATATCTGATGTGGTTTTTCCTGCAGGTGAGAAATTTTGATAGATTTCATTCTCAAAGTATTGAAAATTTAAAAATTTACTTTACAAAGATTTTGATGTTCTGTTTGTTAGTGTGTAAACCAATCATAGCCCATGGATCAAGTTCGGCTCATCAGGTATGCTTATACTCTTTGCAGTCATTTTTATCAAGTTCAGATTGCTTTTTTGAAAACTCCTGTCCTTTGTCCTTAGTTGGCATTAATTATTGTTACTGTCAACAAGAATGTCTTTAATAAGATTTTTATCATTAGAATGCTATGGATTAGCCAATTATTCATACAAAGTTAATCCATTCAATTCAACACTGAATCTCTCGTGTTAACAAAAGAACAATTAAAATTATGGTCTCAGAAAAATTGTAGGTATAATATGATTGTTAACACCCGCAGATACTTAAAACGTTTACAGTAAAGATATAATGAAAATGTGTTTAAGATGATATACTTGCAGTGCAACAATCAGGACTAAATGACTAAATGTTGCAATTAATGTAATTTTTAGATGACCCTGGTTTTCAACGAGAAAGGATTAGCGGACTGCATTTTTCCCTGTGTCATTCAATCATTTGTGAATCATAATGCCGTCCTGTACAAACTTTTCGCTATTGGAACCGAATATTATATGGTAGAACGACCATCTATAAGGAACTTGTCTGCTTCGCAAGGTATGTTTTCAATGTTTTGTGTCCATTTTTTTAGTTTAATTTCATTTGAATTCAACCTAACTATATTTCTTTAATTCATTGTAGATTTGCCATCGATTCACTTCGATAGCGGAGTGATTTCAAAGCCAAATTCGTCTAGCCAACTTACATTTCAAGAACAAGGTGACATACGTGAAGGAGATAGACATCAACCAGTAACTACAACATTTGATTTGATAGTCACTGCAATTCATAATGCAATGGGTCTTAACTTATTTGGTGTGGACGTAGTTGTCGAAGCTGCTACTGGAAGGTAAACAGATCCTCATTATTACAATTAGCACCTGTAACAAAACAAATCTAAAGAAATCTCGTTTTGTACATTTTTAGGTTGGCAATAGTGGACGTGAATTCGTAAGTACAGAGTTATTGAAATATTATGTATCATTTTATTCATTTTACAAAGATTTATTTGCTAATCATTTTTTCACTTTTTAAATTCCCTGATGCGTTATTTGGCTATCGAAATCATTGAATTTCAACAGCTTCCCGGGTAAGCAACTTTCACAATTTAATCAATGTGTTCCGAATCTGAAAGCAACAAAAACCAAATTTTTTATTCTATTCTGTCACAGGTTACGATGGAGTGGATAATTTTTCCGAACGTCTTGCAGATTTTGTGAAATTGAAACTATATGAAAGGGATTCTGACTACCCACTCAATAAGATGGTGGAAAAAGACGAGCAATCAAAAGCTATGCATGAAATAGACGGGGATAACGGAAAAATTGCATCTTCAAGACTGATAAAGAAGACGTCCGTTGCGTAATGGCTATGCATTTTAGACATATATTGGAATTTTGCATGTATCTATATATATATATATATTATATTATCAAAACAAGTTATTGTAAAACACAACTTTTGTGAGATGAGTGATTGATGAACCGTTTTTACTTCCTTGTGTATACAAGGATATTTATCGTCTGTACAATGACCCCAATCCTCTAAACAGTTTAATGTGGGCTGTATTATAGTTTATGTCTTTTAGTTATAGATATTGCGATATACATCTCTTTACTGACAGATTATCAATGAAGTTAAATAGCTCTAGTAATTTTCTGAGATTTTAATTTTTGTTATACCGTAATTCAAAAGTTTTAGAGCCGTTCTTTAAGCTATTTTCAAAAGTTATGGAGTACGCATAAATGCTTGTGGTTGTGGGAACTTCTCCAAGCTGTATTAAGTTCAAACTTTTAATTGTATTTTGGATATGGTTGTTAGTTATTAGTTGGTTTGGATTGTTATCAATATTATATAGATCGGACGACATTTGACAGTGTTATTTGTCTAAATTCTTTGAAAGTTGTGCATTTAGTATCCTGTAGACAGACGAATTTACAGACGTATTTACGAGCATTTACCTGAGGATATTTGTATACTATACGATTTACCAAATGCGAAGGAAAAAATAATATGTGTTACAATGTATTCAATGGATTGGCTGTATTTTACACATTTTGTAATCCAACATGTACTGAAACTGATAACGTAAGTCATTGTATTAGCAGAGTGGTGGTAGTGGCGAATTTATTACTTTTGTTATATTTCTATTACAATTCATTCATTTTCTATAATTGGAATGTTTTTAATTTACATTCATTCGTTCTAAATTCTCCAGATATTGCTATTTTATTCCGATTAACTCTTGACCAAGACTGCCTTGTAGAATAGTATATTATATTCTTAGGTGAGAGTATTTTTTTTTGTAATCAGTTACTTAATTATGAATATTTCTAGTGAATATTTAGAATCCAACTCTCGCCAGCCGCTACCGCTTTCTTTAAGCAATTATTAACCGAGAAAATTATAACGATTACATTTAGATGGATTGTTTCTCTAAAACAAGTATTCAGGAAGGGTACAAACACAAATGCAAGAGTCTGAAACTTTCATAATGCCTTCCGTGTGTAAAAATATGATTTCAATTGTCTCTATTGATTGTAGTGCCTGATTTTGAACAAGTTGCTATCAATTTTTGTAACTTACTACGCAAGTAAATTAACATTCCTAGTTGTGTTTATATTTCCTATACTTTATACTTCTTTTAGCGTAAGTTGATGAATGTGTACAATTGAAAAACGGATGTGATGATAGTTCCAAAGATATGTCAGCAATTGTCATCATATTGGTCAGTCCTGTAGAACAATTTCTAATATGATTTAACGGACACTAATCCAGTAAACTATGTCATCTTCCAAAACCAGAATGTACTTTATAGTAATTATATGGATTGATATTTTTATATCAACCTGAAATTGTAGTATTATAATCAATTGTCTCGCCAATATTGAAATTTAATGTTGATTAGTTACCTACAGCATACTATTTTTAGTCTAATGTGTGATTCGTAATTTTGATACTACTGCAACATTGAACATGCTAAATTGTCTTTAACGAATTTCTAGATAAATGGGTAACGGTTGAACAATTTCTATTCACTCTAACGTATTAAGTGTTTTCCATTGAAAAATAACTGAAAGCAAAACTAATTATTTTATCGCATGATGTTTCGTTGCAAATATACATACCTACATCATACAGTACAAGATTTTCTTATTTTGCATGTAGAAAACTTAGTTATTTCCTTCGGTGCATGCAGCTCATGAACTTCGTCCTGCTAGTTAATATTTATTTTCGAAATTTTGGACAAACTTATGAGACAAAATGTATGTGCAATGAAGAGTGTGCAACTATAAATTAAAGGATGACTGCTGTATTTTAACATATTGATTATAATAAACAGTGAAATCAACGTTTGAAATCATTGTATTGTATTAGAAATAGCATTTAGACCTGTTTGACAAAATTACATGATGTTATGTACTTAAATAAAACGAGGTGGTCCAATCAAGTATTGTTCTATGCATAATTAAATGGTTTTGTTCACACTTATTGTTAGTATAGGTACCTACTATTGAGAAATAATAATTGTATTTTTGGTGTGTGAAATGGATTAATAAATATGACATGATAATTACATAATGTTATACCGCTCCGTGCTCCCTGCCATGTTTAGCATGATTCAAGACAGTCATTTACTCTAATACCATATCTTACATATTCTTAACCAGTATTAACATTTATAGCGAACATTTTATATCTATATAGTTATACCTTTGATGCGGAAGTCTTAGGACGGTTATTGCAATAAGGACATAACCATCCAGGATATTGTAGTTTTTATTGCTTGAGACAAATTACAGAGCTAGATTTAAATCATTACATGCATCCTTTCAATCATAGTGTTAAATACTCCACAATTTCATTTCATTGTAAGAAGAATTGAAGAAAGATGTTCAACTGCCATTTGATTGATGTGTTATGTAATGTGCTGCATCAAACAATTCTAATTTTACTTACAGAACCATTAACTAACGCTTTTATACAGTACAGTTCGTAAAAGACTGACCTTTATTCAAGGTTTGCCACATTGACATGAAATACTTACTAACTACATACATTAATGAAATCTTTTTAATAACCTATTTTTGGTTATTTGAGAGTAAACAATAATGAGCTTCTGATTGTACATAGAACTACAATTGGAAACCATTCACCTGCATTTTTGTACGAAAATATTGATTGTAGTAAACAATAAATTGTAACAGGCAAATGTGTCAATAATAATTGCTTCATAATTTAGTATAATAAATATGCTACAATCAAAATAGTAAATCAGTGGTAGTTGTATAGAAATTGTATCATCCTAATTGTATCTGTATCAACCAGTTCCCCGTCTCAGATTAGCCAAGGCTGTGTGTTTGCGTGTAGTCTTAGCCTACTAGACTGTAAGAGTGTCAACCTTGTAGTTTGTAGTGTAAAAAGAACTGTTACTGTCACTTGTGTTTCTGCTTCATAGATGAGACAATTGCAGCCAGAACCACTGCCTTAGTGAAACGCTGGAATAATCTCATGGTTGAAACTTTGAAACGAAGCAAGAGCAAGGCTGCTTCGCAGATAAAAATAAACGACTGATGCTGATGCTTGCATCGTATCCGTTTCCCTGTTTATTTCCATGCTATGAAATCACATTCCATAGGTACCTACTATACCTTGTTAAATTAATTGCTCCTCTAAAGAAGCAACAGTTATTTTGATTTTTCTATGATATCATTCATTTTCATCGCATTTACTTGCTGAAATATTGGAAATGTGAACTATTATATAAGAATGACCGATTGATGAAACTAAAGAAAGGAAAGGACTTTCGGATACAACCTGTATACTACAAGGCAGCATTGTAATATTAATATTCTTTAGCATATTTTTCACATTTCAACACGCTTTGAATAAATTAATATTCGTATTGACACGATTTCTATTTCGTTTGTGCAATTTGTTATTCCTTTTCATTCGTATTGAAATCGCATTAATGTAAATGCTGTTATATACATACCTATATAGGTATACTAATACCAATGCATTGTAAATATGCATGTCCTTATCGAAATCCGAGGTTACTAACAATAAATGTTGAAGCCGTGCTATAGCGTAGCTTTTAGGAATTACACAATGCATGTAATGAAACAAAAGTAGTTTATGGAAGAATAATATTCTTTATGGTATGGTTGCATCCATTAGGTGTGCATTAATGAAAATGCAAATGTAAAAATGATTCATTATCATTGCATGTAAGATCGGTAGCAGCCAAGTCACACTGCGTTGTTTCTTTTCTTTTGTTATTATGCACAGTGCTCTTGCTTTGCTCTATAGAAAAAGAAGATGACCCAAGGAAAAGAATTACATGGAATGCACACAACAGAACATACATTCAGAAGGACAGACAGAATTTATTGTTAGCTATGTAATACAAACACATTGAGGACAGTACAAAAAGCATGTTTTCATTTAGATTTCTCTACAATACATAATATGCAAATAAATGTTGATTTTTCAAGTACACACACACAAATACCTAGGCCAGGCACACCATTATGCATAATACTACACAATATTACACTATGCATTACAATAGTGCTAATACTAATACCGATATACTTACTTACATTAGTACTAGATAGGTATGTTCGTTAGTATGTACAAATTGTAATAACTCATTGTCAGATGGCTAAACCACAACTTTCAACGGCCGTTCTTTCATACTTTCGTAGTTCCAATAGAAAAAAGCAATCCACTTGAGCAGCTATACCGAAGAAGTTTTTATATAGAAAACGAACTAAGATTATATTATGATTATGACCATATAACTGATAGAGAACCATTAAGCAACATAAAAATATTATAGTCATCTCATTCTCATCTTCTGCCGAGTCTTACAGACATATCTACACACACAAGAATCATTGTCAGTTATGATAACACGTAAAAGAAGGCACGGTGTATAGTGAGACGTTGTTGGTTGATACATACTCGTATATAGTAATGTACAAATCTGTGTAGCCGCGTTTATGTTGTTCATTTACTTGGGTTCTGTCGTCGTATGGTCGCCTGTGTAAAACTGCAACTCTCAATGTGGTACATTTGAAGATGGGATGCTGAATAAACGGCAGGTGGAAAAGGCTCTAGGCTATAACGACTGAAAGAACTATAATAATGCGATGTACGAGAGTCTTTTGGTTTTACACCGTGTGTATTAAGCACGCTGATAATTCAGAAGAGAGGAACAACACGGGACAGCAAAGCCAAGCAAGTAAAGTAAAGTGGAAGATCAATGCACACCTGTGATCCTTCCATTCATCCCTTATATCCTACTCAGCATCATCTTCTATATAACTTACCCGTCTCACTAAGTGTTATTCTATTCTACATAAAGTATATAAAGGTATACACAGTATAAAGTGATAAATACATAGTGTGTATGTAATTGTACACAGAAATGCATGCAATGGAAGGCAGAAGAGTTCTAAGTGAACGCAATGTAATGTAAGTGTAACGTAAAGTAAAATAAAGAGTAAAGATAATCTCCCTGCCCCTACTAGTTGTGTATTACGTTTTACATTGCTTTTAGCTATGAAGGAAATTCCGCATCCCCCAGAGTGTGGAATCTATACAAGAGAAATACACAAACCTCTCCACCCACAATAACCATACAGAATAATACTTACTTTACCTGTATACGTATTTGTATTAGCTGTCTCTGCCATATTAAACGAACAGAATTACAAACCAGTGAAAAATACAGACACACAGGTAACTTGTAAATGTGGACGGAGAGGAATATTGTTGTTACCTGCATTGAAGAATACCTTCTCATTGCATTTTCTATACCTGTCCTAGTTGTTGAGAGACCATCTGAAATTCAACCCTGTCTCGTTTACTTACCCTGTGTATGGTTTGTGTTGTATTTTCTATACACGGTGACTACTGTGCTGATTGCACTCTCTCATACAACATTATATTGTGTACGTTGTGTATTACAATTTTACAATGGTCTAATGAAGGTATGTTTCTCTTTATACTACCAATACTCTCTAGTACGACTTGGTTCTTGTGTCTGTTTTATATACTTCAGTAGTATTTAGAGTCTGCTATGGTTCGGTCCCTGGTATCTACCTGTCGTATCTGTGTTTGTTGGTATGCAGAGCTATACTATATATAAAATCTTATAAATATTAAGATTCTATGAAAACTGTTGTGTGCACTGAGTATGTTAAATGGATAGTTTGTGTATTGTGTCTTGTGTGTAAGAAAGAGTGGTTATTCTCCCGTTTCCTTTGGCCTCTGCTCTTCTGCAAATCCAACCAACTGGTTCACTAATATTTACTACAACGGCAGTGACTTCCCAGCGATACAACTGTGTTGGTGCATAAGTTTAATTTATTACTCGGATTTGTTTACCTGTTCAAATTTTGGGTTAAGATTTTAATTGTACTACTGTATGTACTAGCATTCAAGCTATGTATGAGTAAGTGAAGATAACGTATTGTATTTTTGTGAAATTGAATTGGGGAATGGTACAAGTGTTTCAGTTTGAGAAGATTGGATTGTCTTCCTTGTTTCCTCATCGTCGTCAGTGTGTGCTGTCGCAGTAGGAAGAAACTACTGCGGGTGGAAATAGTTCGGATTAATTGTTTGTTGGTTCGTCCCATGCGTTGTCTGGAGGGTCTCAGTCTCTCTCTCTCTGTGTTTTCCTTCTTATTTACATACCGTTATCACGTATGCAAATTAACTGCCTAAGGAGATATTGGATTTCGTTCAATTTTTCAAGTGGAAACTCGGTTTAGTTTCTATGTTCTATCCCTTTATGCTAATGAGATTTTAAGCCTAAAGAAGGTGCTTATATGCGTTTTCCATCGATTCCTGTTTACATTATTCTTTTATTCGTTTATTTCGCGATCTTTGGAGAATATATTAGTGTATTAGAGCCTGACCGGCTTGAATAACTTTATATTCAATATTCTATAGTTTAAGTAAGTAAGTGTGTGCGTGTTTGCGACAATTTGATGTTCAATAGTGATTTTGTAACCTCTCCTGTGTATTTGTATGCGTGCTTCTATACTGTACAAGTTTGTAAGTTGGATACAGCTTTGTTTCTTTGAATGTATGTGTGTACACATACAAGAAGAACTCTTATCTTTAAGTATTACTATAGGTAGATCCTAAACAAGTGCACTACTGTTAATTCGTTGTAACAAATAAATAAATAATACATTTATTCATTTATCGTGGTATCAGATGATTGCTACTATCTGCCACTACTGAATCCAACCAATATAACTGTCTCGTTATTAGCACACAGTAACTGAAGTAACGTTAATTATTTGTTTTGGATTGACCCTTGGTTTTGAAACTGTTTATCTGCTCACCTCGACCGCATTTCGGCATTTCGAAGAAAACAGCTTTCAGCTAAGAATCTGCATTTCGTGCATAAGAATTAGGAAAATATTGTTCTTTTGTGTTAATCATTACTTCAGCGATAAAAAGGTGAGTTACTTTTTCTTGGGTTTGTGCAAAAATTGTAGTGATAAGGTGTGATATGTCCAAACTTGCCCTGCCTGTAACTAACAGGTACCAAGGCGCCAGTACTTCTATACATTTATACAACCTAATGTGTTCCAACTTGAAATGCATATTGCATTCTGTAGCATGTAAGAAAATTAAACTTGCATGTGTTACTAATTAAGAACACAATTAATTATGAATTATGAAACAGATACATAATCTGAATAATTAAATGCAATAATATAATTAGTGCATCACGTATTTCCAGCTGTATACGGTTTGTGAATGTATTTGTGGTTTGGATTGGAGGGTCTAGTCGATACTAAAATTGGAGACGCCAGAGAGATAGTGAAGGTTGAATACATACAGACAGAGACACACAGAGAGTACATGCAACTTGGAGAGATATGCCCGTACAAATATTTACGTATGTGTATAATATGCCATTCACTTCCGTTCACAAAACGTTAATGGCAGATTTACTCTATGTGAGCTCAGACTCAATATGGACATTTACATAAGTTGCAATTTAAGAACAAGACAACAACATATTTTGTTTGCAATTGCATGCATTTGTGTCAGGTCAGTGTCAAACTGAAGTTTTGTCAATGAGATTTCTCAAATTATTAGTAGCTACCTGTTGATTTTTAAGTGACCATAATCTTTTTGACCTCTCTTTCTCTCTTCATAGCTATACACGAAATAACATATTATTTGTTTACTGTAAAATTATCATTCGTAAGGATAATTCGTGATGTACAATCATCCACCATTATTTTAATGTAACAGTAAAATTTAAAGCATTTAAAGTGCTTTACGTGGTATTTGTATTTCATATATCTACATAAAACATATTATTACCCACATGTAATTGTGTTTAGCCCTCACCGAAAGTATTTAAACAAATTATAATGATGATTCGTAACATTGACATGCATTTGACACTATAGGGTAAATTGGCAATTGGTATGGAATTAAGATTTAATACAGGATAGTTCAATCAATAGCAATACAACATGAATTCTGCCGATCATGCAGTTTTATTTGGTTGTAAAATGGATACAAAATTGTGAATCTGTTTGTCTATACAATATGACTGTGTTATTTCCATTTTCTTCTTTGCTGGATCCGTTTTTCTGAAATGGAGATAAATAGATGTTATTATGTAGATCCGTGTAGATTGCATAAGTATTTCCCTAAGGACTAAATAAGATGAAGTGTTCTATAGGGTGGTAGCTGAGGAAAGATGATTGAACTTTATGAATATTATTATTCGACAAATAGCCAGAATGGATGTCTGATGATCCCACTACAGTGAGTATGCAGAGGGCATTTACCATTAAAGTTAAGATATTTGTGTGTTTACATGGGATGGAATATTAAAATATTAGGTGCTTCACCTTCTCTCATATTTCCATCCCATACAAACAAGTTGAAGGTGAAAGATCATTCCAAACTGTAAACAATTAATTTCAGGGATCACTATAAGTGACAAATTTACTATACCATTTAACAGTATGCACTCCTTGTCAGACAAAGTAAGTGTAAATACTCAAGCAACTCAAGGGTTATTAGTTCGTGGGTTTCAATAAAGGGATTTCCACAAAATTAGTAGATATACCATATTCTGTTTAAGATTTACCAACAAAAGAAGTGTGTAGCAGTCTGGGGTAGGAACATGTTTAATTTAAAATTCTACTTACTATCATTATGCACCTTATCGCTGACGAGATAGAATTCAAGTGCATTCCAAGGGTCTTTATTATTCTTATGGTTTATTATGTGGAATTCGTTATGCCTTTAGTGTTTATTATAGCAAGTATATTACCATTACGCTGTTACTGAGCATATGTAGTAAATATCTGATGGTGCTATTAGAAAACTTTATTACTAAAGTATAAAATATGGTATAGGTCACAATTGGATTTAGGGCTGTAAATTGTAAACAAACTAGCTAGGTTTGAATTACAATGAGCTTGCAGTGAGGTATGCAGGTACATAACATGTAAACTATTGTAACCATTTTTGAGGTTAGTATTTCCAGGAAAAATACTTTGAGTAAATGGAAAAAGACTGAATTGAACAAGCAACAACATACGTATTACATTACGTATCCAGTATATTGACGTAAAACGTATGTCACTCTTATTAGCATTTACAGTCTAACTAAATGAATATTTACAATGCAAACGATGAATAATGACATGCTGACAACGGGAATGTTTGAGCTACACTAAATTGTATCAGAAGCAAACTATTTGCTTAAAAATGAAGTAATATTATAAACTTAATAACTGGACTGTCACAAAATTTGGTTGTGTCTGTATTTTTCCTGTTTTTCTCAACTTTTTTGCTGAATGTACAGATAATGAACCCTGTTCTAAAGAGACGAAGCATAATAACTGGCTGAAAAGGGTGAAATTTTTAAGTGATTGACTAGTTTAGGGTGTTGGATAGCTGCACTTGTAGTAAATATGTACCACATATACATACATATGCATTATATGCAAACGTTCCATTGTAGTATTTTACTTTTCTAGGTGAACTGACTCTGAGTGAGTTCCCACAAGTTTAGTATAATTGTGTATTAAATTGCACATAATATACACCTATGCCATATAATATCTAATTATAACGACCTATTCAGTCTCAACACAACCAAACCTACCTTTCATTTAAAAATTTACTGTAAAAGTAGTTCAAAACAAAAGTGGTCTCAGCAGCATAACTATAGGAAGTCTAGTAACATCACATAATAACCTTTATGTGTAATAAATGTAATGCGTGTCAGATTGTCATTCCGCATATGTGGCTCTCTGTGTAGCTTTATTCCCCCTTCCGTTCTCTACTCGTCTTTTTCTGGTGACTATTTAACCGTTGGGCCTATGTATATGTGTACCTGTACACTATGAACATATGCAACCGTACTGTACATAAACAAAAAAACAAGGAACAAGTTCAGTACACGAGATAAACACTTCCGCTGAAAACGATGTCAGATAAGCAAGGTATTATCTAGTCACTGTATTCACCTGCTCCAAACAGTGAAAAGCCGATTTTCAACACGTGTGTACTACACGCGTTATTCAATGAGTCATTCATTTCGAGTTATCAATTTAATTATACATACTACTCTGGTATACTTTGTTTGTGTCCTCACTTTTATGTACAGTATTTGTATGATTTCATTGTTTATTGTTTACTACGGACTATATTATGCCGCTCTGAATACGTAAGTATAACACTGATACAGATATTTTATCTCTTTATCAATCTATTTCAGCCACCTATTGTGTTCACTAATGTTTACTTACGGTTTTGAATGTCAGGCCTTTGATTAAAAATGTAAAACCTCACTAGAAGATTTTTGCTCGGTTTAATGCGAACTTTTTCCGCCAAATATGTGTGGAATATACCCATATGAGGTATAAATGTGACTATTTAATGAAATAAAATTTCCTGAATCAATTCTCAAAGAAATGTCGGATTGTGTGTAATGGATGTGGAGGAGCACTTGAGATAAGCATAGCGTTGTTACTATATGATAAGATATTGCAGTAACGTTACACATGGTGGTCGTTGAACTGCAATGTGTGTATTTATGTGAAAAATATCAATGTTGCATTATTATAGTGTGTACTTATGTGTAAAAGTACAGTCATATCAAGTCATATCGTTAATTAGAGAGCTTTACTTGTTAGTAGATACTATAAGAGGCTGCTTATGAAAGGGAAACTAATAAAAATGATAGTTAGCTTGTGGGAAAACGTAAGATTAGCAAACAATTTGTAATTGTAAATTTCAGATGTACTTTCGTCTTTACTCTTTACACAAAATCACTCAAAACAGTAACATCATTTAAAGGCGACTATAGGAAAAGTAAATGAAACATGATTACGTTTATTATCGAAACTAAAGAGATTTCGAATTGATTGTGAATCCTTTTTTTATTGTGGCGTATAGAAGCAATCAGAATCAGGATGCGAACATTAACTGCCTTATTAGAATTAACAACTTTTCTTTAGTGTGCCAAATATGTCAATGGATTAGTCTGTCGATACCTCTTCCCTTAGGAATACAAACTATAAAATTAAAATTAATTACGCTCTCAAATTTGCATCTTCGTGTTTGTCTTTTGCCCTGTCTCATTTCAATGCTCAATTTCTAGAGGATGTTTCAGAGATTCACCCTTTTTAGGTTCACAGTTATTTATGTTGCAGCAGTACATTCTTGAAACAGTAATTTGTCGGTAAGATTTCTTAATATTCCTGACTTGGATTTAAAGTCGCAATAATTCAATCACTTACTTGTTAGTTCTAATTCCTGTGTATGCTCATTTGCGGTATCATCTTAAGTAAGTATTTTTCTTATCATGAGATAAAAGACATTAATGCAAATTGTAGAACAAAGTAAGAAGAAAAACACAATTTAGACTTTAGACAACTATTTGAGGGCTTTAAGTGGAAAGAAAAATATGAAGAATTTAAATGCAGAAATGTTAAGTGTGAATTAGTATTCCGTTGCATTGCGTTGAGCGATTGAAGAGTAGAGTTAGGGAGAGATTAGCGATAGGTTTTGTACAAGACTTTTTTCTTGGATGTACGTACTTACTTGTCTCGAATCTCGAAGTATTTGCATAAGACACCTTTCAGACTTTGCGCAGGGCTGTTACGTGAGAAGTTATCCGTGTCCTATTCATGCATCATAATATGCACCTGCATCGCCACCACCTAATTCTAATAATCCTAAAACCAAAATGATTCTTAAAACTCTAAGCGAATACATTACTCGAGTAAAACGAGCTAATGCTTCGTGCAACTGAAGGTTTTCTTCCTCACGGTTTTTGGTCGATGCTACAAAAAAACTGGTTTTTTGTCAGTTAACGTTACTCTTTACATGATATTTTATTTGCTGGTTTTATGTTATGTACAAACACCCAAGCATCGTATTTTCTGATTGTTGTACGACAAAATGTTTCTGTCACCACTAAAAATAGCGTTGTGTTGGTGGCGGAAGGCAGTCAAGGCAGGTAACGTAAAACCTTCCAAGTGAGCGTTGCTAAATATATATTGCAAACAGAAAAGGCAGTAAAAATGAAATAAATAACAAACAACACTTCTACTATGGTGTTTGGGTTACTAAACCTTTTATTCCTGTTGGGTAGTTGTAGTTGGAGTTAATAAGGTAGATAATAAGCACTACAAAATGTACATATACGAAAATTGGTGTAGGATTACCTGGTTACCTACCTCTTACTTATGCAAAGGCTGACCAGCTTTTACACGGCTTCAACGAGGTAAACATTTACAATATATACCTAATACCTACTCACACAGATATAATTTATACGAGCCGTATTATGCATATTGTAAGGATGTTTTTGCCTAACACATACAGACTGCAGTGTGCAATTAAATGTTAAACCATTATTATGTACAATGAAATAGTTTTTCGGCAGTCCGACAAACGTGCACTGAGTTATTAAGTAGCGTAAGCTACTTTATTAAGTAGCGTAAGCTACTTTATAAGAATGGTGTATAC
>JABASD010003956.1:0-17401 GCA_019776165.1 Pogonognathellus flavescens | reverse complement strand
ATTCAAACAGCCTGGTATTAATTTATAATACATTTACTAATAATATTTATCCTTCATAAAATGTGAAAACTTATTCCTGAAAATTGTTGAATATGTTGAATAATGAATAAGGTATTGGAGAACTGCGACGAAATATTTGCCTTTGATGAACTTACCGCAACTCCGGATGAAAAATATGCCAATATGTTTGACTCATCTGTGTTTGTTTTCCGACCATCTTTCAAGACCTTCAATGAAATTTCCAACGACTTAAAACAGAAGTCGATTTCCAACGGTAATACATTATAAGGAAAAAATAACCTGCAATTTCCAAAATAGTATAAATTATGTGACTCGAAGCAAAAATATTGAAATAAATTTTAGTATGTATAGCTCCAGAGGTTTTCGATCCAAAAACCACAATTTTAATCAGGAATAAAATAAAACATAATAGTAAAAATAAAATAATAAAAATCAATTCAATTGTGCAGTAAAAGTAAAAGTAGTTTAGCGATATACTAAAATAATACATGCTCCGTTGTAAGTACACAAGGTATGTTTATATTTTAGAGTAAAGCTTTGTTTTATTTTTCACATTTTTGCTGGAGTCACATATAAGTTTCCTTTAATTTATACATATTTAAAATATTATTCCACAATAATACACAATTCAGTAAAATGGAAAAAATTAAAATGATTTTAGGAAGTACCAACGGATTCGGAGTTTTGAATGTACATTTTCGAAACACAGAAACAAAGCCAACGAATTGGAAAAGTCTTCCACAAATGTACAACAACAGAATTGTAAACAACACAACATTTGACGAGTAAGTACAAATGCGAACTAAAGTAACATAAAGAACTATTGACCCATATAATAGAAGAAAACAAAACAAGCTAGGAGATCAGTTTTATAGCACAACTTTACAACTACTAGTTCGACTTCTTTCGTTTTCTAGTTTTCGCTTGCGTAGCCGCTAATATGAGACAAAATACGCAACTTTCTTATAATAAAGATTATAGTTATGACCTTTAAATTTCTAGCTAGTTGTATGTATAGCTAGTTGTATGTATAGCTTGTCTCTTGATTGCCTTTTGCTTTACAATATAACTGTCTAAAGAAATCAATCAAAAGTCAAATTAGCATGATCCAAGTAGGCTGTAATCAATTTGATTACATATTCAACTTCATTACATATCCCTGCCTCTGCAGAAACTGCAGGTTATCTGCCTGCTCTATAACATGATGCTTCTCACATCAACTTTTGTGTAGAAGGAAGATCTGACGAACATGTGAACGTTATAATTTATAAACATTTTATTTTATTTATTATTTTGGAGTAAATATACACATCTAATGCATAATCAGCGTAGTATAATGTATAATAATAATAATGAAAGCCATTTATATTTGCAATCTTAAAAAAATTATTTCATTTACCAGATTCACAAACAGAATCGTCAAAATCGTACGTTTCATTGACCGAAAACCCTGGGATGCAGCTGAATGCTTTAAAATTCCACAAGGACAACTGTATGATGTAAGCGACATTTTCATTTTAGAATCGTAAACCATTACTAAACATCTGTACAATAATCGTAAAATCATAAATAACATATTTCTTAATTACAAAGTAATAAAATATATTGGCTAAAGCTGAAATATTCAATATACAGGAACAGAGGAAATAAACACTGAAATTATATTCAGCATATACATTATTATTATTATTATTTATTAGGTATTCAAATGAATCAATATACTGAGCAAATAAATTAAATCCTGCATTTTTAATCTTTAAGGTTCTGGCTCAAGTATGGACCAACATTTACAGCAAAATCTTTCCCAAGAAACTGAAATCTAATAATGTAAGCGTTTTGCCGTGTAACTAAAATGTACTACTGATGAACGTTTAGTAGTTACTGAAAATACAATCCCTAATTTTGTTTTGATTTACATTTCAGAATAACAACGAAGATTTCTCGCCAAATCTGAATGGACAATTGACCACTGCTGCAGAAGCCATGAATAATAAAGACGAATCGCAAATATTGAAGGATTCAATAGCTGTGGTGGGTCTTAGTTGTCGCTATCCCGGCGCAAACAGTGTAGAAGAATTCTGGGAATTGCTTATTCAAGGCAAAGACGCAATTCAAGTTGTTCCTGCCGATCGATGGAATGAAATTCAATCTGACGATACTGATGACACAGAATATCGTAAAACAAAAGCTGGATTTTTAAAATGCCCAGTTGACGAATTCGATTCCAAGTTTTTCGGAATAAGTCCTCGAGAGGCAGCTTTTATGGATCCACAACAGCGTCTTCTGCTTGAAGTTGCCTGGGAGAGTTTGGAATCAGCTGGAATAAATCCTATTGGGCTTAAAGGAAGTAACACCGGAGTTTTCATTGGTGTTTGGACTGCCGATTATGAGCGGATGTTGAGAAACAACGTTCAGAACAGTGAAGCCCACAGAATTTATTTGGGAAATTCATACAGCGCTACTTCCGCAAGGATTTCTTTTTGTTTGGGATTAAATGGTCCGAATATTGCCACAGAATCTGGATGTTCGTCCTCTTTCGTCAGTCTTCACCTGGCTTGTGACAGTTTAAGAAAAAGGGAATGCAATTTAGCAGTTGCAGGCGGAGTTAATTTGTTATTGCACCCTTTTGCATTGGAAGGACCTGGAAAACCCTTATTTTTGTCTTCCGACGGTCACTGTAAAACATTTGATGAAAAAGCAGATGGTTTCGCACGTGCTGAAGGATGCGGAGTTGTTGTATTGAAAAGATACGCAGACGCTGCAAGAGATGGTGACAGAGTCTTGGCACTTGTTCGCGGCTCCGCGTTAAGCAGCGAAGGAACCACTCCAAGTTTTGGAACTCCTAGCAAACCGTGTCAAGAAATTGTAATCAAAGATGCTCTGAAAAACGCAAATGTAATTCCATCTAGCGTTAGCTATGTTGAAGCTCACGGCACTGGTAAGAGAACAGTTTAAAGGAGATAATTTTATTAGAGGAAAAGTGAAAATTTCTCAGGGATAAGGAGACGGGAAAATTTTACTTAATGTATAAATGGTTAATGAATAAATAAATTAATTAAATTATGATAATATTAATTCCAGGAACGATTGTTGGGGATCCTATTGAGGTTTCCGCCTTAGCTTCGGCTTATTCCAAAGACAGAACGGATCCTTTGTTCATTAGTTCGGTCAAAACCAATATTGGACATTCAGAAGGGGCTGCAGGAGTTGCAGGACTCATAAAAGTTGTTCTGGCTCTTCAAAATGAAGTCATTCCCCCTCACAGAAACTATGATACATTGAACCCAAGCATTAATTTGGAAGAAATACCAGCAATAATCCCAACAGAGGCTCAACCATGGAAAAGAGTTGAGAACAAACCACGTTTGGCGGGAATCAACTCATTTGGAATTAGTGGCACGAATGTTCACGTCCTGGTCCAAGAGGCTCCACTTATTTCGTCTCCGAAGAAATTGCAAGAATGGTCCTTTGAACGCCCTCAGCATTTATTGACAATATCTGCCAAAACTGAAAATGCTTTGAGTGACTTAATGAAAAAGTACTCGAATTTTTTCAAACAAAATCCCAATATCTCCCTCGCGGATGTTACTTACACGGCAAACACTGGCAGAGCACACTTGACACACAGAGTTGCAATCGCAGGGAAAAATGTCGAAGAAATTCAAAATTCCCTTGAGAAGAAAAGAGTTATGAGTGGAAAAGTTGGAGCTCAAAGACCGCTAGTTGCTTTCCTATTTACCGGACAAGGATCTCAATACGTGGGAATGGCAAAACGATTATATTCCACTCACCCAGTATTCAAAAATTCGTTGGACAAGTGTGCACGACTTGTTTACTCTAATTTGGGGGTGTCTTTGCTTGACACAATTTGGAATGACGATAACGTTCTTGTGAAAAATAACCTGATGGCGAGCAATGAAAAATTGAGCGTGTTAGATCACACGCTGTACAGCCAAACGTCAATTTTCTGTGTAGAATACAGTCTGTTTCAATTATGGACGAGTTTTGGAATAAAACCTGATTATGTATTCGGTCACAGCGTGGGAGAGTTTGCAGCAGCCGTTGCCGCTGGAATTGTAAAACTGGAAGATGCCATAGAACTAATTTGTCATAGAAGTAAATTGATTCAAAATTTGCCAGCCGGTGGAATGTTGGCGGTAAAATCTTCAGAAGAAAAGACAAGAAATGTCATAGATGAGTTCTCCAGCAAAAATAAAAATTTGTGGCTGGATATTGCAGTTATAAATTCTACGGAAGAAGTTGTCGTTGCAGGAAGACAAGAAGCATTGAAACATTTTGAACAGTACTGCACAGAAAAACAAATCAAAACTCAACGGGTCGCTGCTACCCACGCTTTTCATTCCAGAGAGATGGATGGAATGATCAAAGATTTCGGAAAAATTGCGGAAAAAATGTCATACAAGAATCCTCATTGTTTTTACGTTTCTGGTCGTGATGGTCAGATTATCAAAGACGGGACCGTAAACGCTAAATATTGGCAAAATCACGCGAGAGAAAATGTCAACTTTGTCGCAGGACTAAAAACTTTGTTTGAATCGGGTTGTCGGGCTTTTGTTGAAATCGGGGCTCATCCTGTCCTTTTAGCATTGTCCTTGGCAAACGTTTCTGCTGGAGATGCCCAAGAAGCTGTATGGGCTCCGTCCATTCGAAGAAATGAAGACGAATGGACCACAATGCTTACCAGTGTGGGAAAATTGTATGTCAATGGAGTGAATTTTAATTGGAAGAATTTTGACAGCCCTTATCACAGAGAAAAATTAAATTTACCGTCGTATCCATTCCAACGACAAAAGTTTTGGTTTGAATTCATGGATGATCCTGGAACTTTAAAATGCAATACAAAAATTTTGCACCCATTGATTGGAAAACATATTCCATTGGCCACGAACGATGTTTCTATCAACATTTTCCAGCATTCTCTATGTCTGGAATATTTGGATTATTTGAACGATCACCAAGTTGCTAACAAAATTATCATGCCTGGAGCTGGATTCCTGGAAATGATTTTATCAGCTGGACATTTTGCTTTTCATGGGATCTCTGATGTATTTACCGATCCGGTCAATCCTCTTGTGGTTGATGAATTTTCAATTGATGCTCCAATGGAACTAATATCAGAAAAAAATGTTCGCGTGCAAATTGTCACCGCCCCTGTTGAAGCCAATGCTAAAAACACGCAACTGAAAATAACCGTTTACCGCAAGTCTGGAATAAACGAATCTCAAGCAGGAAAGTGGAAAAAACATGCAAGTGCCACTTTAAGTTCCTCTTCAGGAAAATCCGTTGATATTCCATCCAATCTTGACATCGAAAAAATTAAGTCTCGTTGTAAAACAGAAATTTCAACGGAAGAAATGTACAAAAAGGCTCCTGAGCTCGGTATTTATTTCGGACCGAATTTTCAAAGTATTCAAAAATTTTGGAAAGGAGAAAATGAAATTCTAGCCGAATTTATTCCAGCACCAAATGATTCCGATGAAAAGAGAAATCATATTTGTCATCCTGTAATATTAGACGCTCTTATTCAGACATTTGCTTTGAAGATTGAAGAAGAGAAAACCGCTCTTTATCTTCCAATCGGAGTTGAAAAATTCATTTGGCATTCTCGCAAACAGAATTTAACGAAAGTTTCCTACGGGCACTTTATATGGCAAAATACAAATGTCTCTTCCGAAGGCAGTGTTGCTTTGCTTGATGATCAGGGCAGAACTTTAGCAACAATGAAAGGTGTCCGATTAGTTAAAACATCCGTTTCTACGTTTGTCAATTTTCTCAATTCCCAGAAAAAAGAAATTCCTTCTCTGTATCAGGAAGTTTTCCGCCCAAAAAGTGGCCCATTTTTGTCACGGATTGATTTAAATACGACAATGAATTTTGAGTTGCTGAAGGACAGCATGAAAAGTTACTGTGAAAAAGTTCATGACAGATCTAGCCATTCTGATCTGAGAAATACAATTTTGGATAATATTGCCGATGCTTATTTTCTCAGATCATTTTACGAATTAGGTTGGAAACCGAAAGTCGGAGAAATATTCCAAACCAGAGATTTTTTGATGACATTAATGATATCATCGAAGCAAGAAATGTTCGTAGAAAACTTTTTGAGTATTTTAGCTGAAGATGGAATATTGGAAGTAAATACTGATGACTTCGGTGGGAAAGAATGGAAAATAATTGCAAACCCTCCCCCTGGAGGAAAACACCTAGAAAATTATTTGAAACTGAAAGAGGACGAATATTTCATTTTTGACAAAGAGAAGAAGAATGCTGATTTCCCAATGGTTCAACGATGTGGAGAAAATCTAACACAATTTCTTTTGGACAAAGAAACTCCACACGGAATTTTATTTCCAGAGGGGGATGATGCAGTCAGTGCTTTCCATATTTACACCCAAAGTGATTACTCTGTGTTGGCAAATGAAAGTATTCAGAAATGCTGTGAATTAGTATTTTCCTCCATAAAAGGTTCCGGAAATGCAATAAGAATTTTGGAATTGGGTGCTGGAACCGGAGCAACCACAAAATACATTCTGGAAGGATTTAAAAAGATGAATTTGCCATATACCTACGCATTTACCGATATTGCACCATCACTTTTAAATGCGGCTGCTCAGACTTTTGCCGATACTGGAAGAATCTCTTACAAAATATTAAATATTGAAAAAGATCCAAAATCTCAAGGTTTTGCTCCCCATAATTATGACTTGGTCATCGCCAGTAATATTCTGCATGCCACACAGGATTTAGAAGAAACAATGATAAACTATCGTCACCTGTTAGCCCCCAATGGAATCGCTATGATCTATGAACAGTTTTCCAGGAATCGATTCATTGATTTCATTTTCGGTCATTTGGATGGCTTTTGGCGGTTTAAGGATTTGCATTTACGTCCTGATCATCCCATGATTAATAATTCCAAATGGGAAAGCCTACTCCGAAAAACTGGATTTTCTTCAGTTTTTTCACAAAATATTTGCGCACAAAGATATGGAGTTGTTATTGCCCGTGCGTCGGAAGAATCACCAAAATATGCCATCGGTAATGTTGGGAAGGTCACAGAGACTGAAAAACCGAAATCTTCGTGGATGGTTTTCTCTCGAGAGCAAGATGATATTACCGATCAAATTTGTGCCAACTTAAAAAGAGATTCTAGAACCACAATTAAAATATTCAGCAAGAAAACCTATGAAATGGTCGATGAAACTCGATACAATATCAATGCTTTCGATCTCGCTGATTTCAAAAAACTGTTTCAGTCTCTCAAAGACAGGAGTTTGGAAGTTGAGGGAATCATTTATCTGTGGTCGATTGACGCCGTAGAAAATCAATTAGAGCAAATTACAGCTGGTCTGCTCCACACCGGACAAGCAGTTATTGCCTGTAATTTCAAAAATCCTCCAAGAATCTTCTTAATTTCTAAAGGAATGTATTATATCGACGATCAATCTGCAACAAGTCCCGTGATCGGAGCACTAAAAGGTTTGATGCAAGTTATGAAGAGCGAGCAGCCCGGATTACGATGTGTGTGCTTAGATTTGGATCCAGATGATGCGGATATGAAAATCTGTGTTGAAGAACTGTACCATGAATTATGGTCAGGAGAAATGAATTTCCAAGTAGCTTACAGACAGCGAAAACGCTTTGTTCTTCGAGTCATTCCCGTAGAACCATCTCCTGTGCCATTGTTATTGCCAAGTTCAGAAAGATTTAAAATAAAATTGCCTGAATCACATCAAATCCAAGATTTAACATTTTCTTCATGTGGAAGACCAGAGATTTCAGATGAAATGGTGGAAATTGCAGTCAAAGCTGTGGGACTCAATTTCAGGGATGTTTTCGTAATTATGAAACCAGATATGTTTAAAACAGTAATTGAACAAGTTGGAATGGAATTTGGTGGGATAGTTATCTCAGTCGGAAGTAAAGTCTCAAAATTTAAACCTGGAGATTCCGTTTTTGGAATATCGCACTGTGGATGCTTGGCAAGTCACATTGCAATTAGTCAAGATATGATTATGAGAAAACCAAAGGCTATTTCATTCGCTGAAGCTGCTACAATTCCTGTCGTATTTTTCACTGCGTATATTTGTCTTGTGGAAATCGCAGATATGAAACCCACGGACACGATTTTAATCCACGTCGCATCAGGAGGTGTAGGCCTGGCTGCAATTCAAATAGCTAACGAAATTGGAGCTACAATAATTGCAACAGCAGGAAGTAAAAGAAAAAGAACATACTTAAAAAACTTAGGAATCAAACACATTTTTCATTCAAGAAACACAAATTACGGAGACGAGATTTTATCTATTACAAATGGCCAAGGGGTAGATATCGTTTTAAATTCCTTGACTGGTCCAAATTTTAAGGAAACCAGTTTGAGAATTTGTAAACCAAACGCGAGGTTTGTAGAAATGAGCAAAATAAACGTTTGGAAAGAAGAGGAAGTTAAAAAAATGCGGCCGGATGTTGCGTACACGATTGTCAACTTAGAAACTGAAACCACCCTGGGAGATTTGAGTGACAAAATGGAACAATACATTTCAAAAGGAATTTACAAACCGTTACCCTACACTAAATTTGACATCACGCAAATAAAAGAAGCTTTCACGTATTTCCAACAAGCTCATCATATCGGGAAAGTTATTGTTACCATTCCGGACCTTCAATTTGGAAATGGAAGGTTAGACACTGTCGAACAAATGTTTAATACAAATTCTACTTACCTGATAACTGGCGGACTGGGCGGTATTGGCTTAGAAGTTGCGAAATTCCTTGCTGGTAACGGAGCGCGCTTTATAGTTCTTGTCGGAAGATCACCGCCAACTGCAAAGGCTGAAGATATCGTCAGAGCACTTACTGTACAAGGAACCCGGGTTGTAATTCTAAATTCAGACGTCGGGAATGAAAAACAATGCGAAGAACTTTTCACGAAATTACAATGCCCGGAATTAAATTTCCCACCCGTTAAAGGAATAATGCACGCCGCCGGAGTTCTTAGCGATGGAATGGTCTTAAATCAAACCATGGATAAATTCAGAACTGTTTACAACGCCAAAGTCAAAGGAGTTTGGAACTTACACAAAATGTCGTTGAAAATGAATTTGGAGCATTTCGTGCTATTTTCATCTGGGGCTGCACTTCTTGGTCCGCTTGGGTAAATATAATATTATCACAAAACTAAAAATTATTTTAATGGTAAATCCTTCTTTCGTTCTTTGAAATTAGAATTTGTATTGATTTTTTAGACAAAGTAACCACTCATCGGCCAACACATTTTTGGATACTTTCGCCCATTACCGACATGCTTTAGGATTACCAGCTCAAACAATAAATTGGGGAGCGTGGTCAGGTGAGATACCACCGTTATTTTTATTATTAGTCTTAGTTGTTGTTAACGGAATGTTGTGCAAAACATTTTTCGGAGTTTATCAAAATTAAATATTTACATAGCGTGTGTGGGTAATAATTTACATTTCATTCAGGAATTTCTCTCTCTTGTGAATATTAATTTTTTCATCGCTTAATGAAATGGGTTACAGATATTGGAGCAGCTGCGGGATTAGCAGTGGCCAAAGAAGGTTTAGTTGGAATCAAGCCGTTCACCCCTGCGCAAGGAATTGCAGCTTTGAAAGCTATTTTGAAATATCGCTATCATCAAGTAGCCGTGCTGGAAATGGACAGCACCGCTTTCAAACAAGACATTTTCAACACTGGGGCCTATTTTGAAGAAATTCTAGCATCCACAGACACAGAATCTTCGGCTGAATTGAGCGCAGAAGGAGAAAAAATTTGGAATGAAATAATGGAAGCTGCACCAGAAGAAAGAGCAGGAATAATTAAAATCGAATTGGAAAGTCTGATCCGTCAAACTCTGAAGTTGCCTGAAGATGAACCGATTGATGAACACCAAAATTTCTCCGAATTAGGTAAAGCCGGGGATGATTTAATGAATTTTCAATCAATATTCAAGTATGTAATTAGCATTCAAATAATATTATGACGAATGATATTATGACGATCATGACATTTTTTATAACTACTTTTAGGCTTGGATTCTTTGATGGCTGTTGAAATGAGAAACCGCCTTCAAATTATATTCGGGAAACACATCACTCTGAATGCCACCGCATTACTTGATCACCCCAATATCTACAGTCTGAGTAACTTCTTGGGTGAATTAACATTAAATGTTTCCATTGAAGAAGAAGACTCTAAGAAAAATATAGTTCCTCCGAAAAAACAAACCACCAGTTCAGAACCACAACCTAAAACTGAAGAAGATATATTCGACGAGGAAGAAAATAAAAGAAAACAAATTTGTCAGTGGGTTCGAGAAGATTCAGTTCTACCCGGCTATATTACCACTGTAGGAAATAGACCGACAGTTATGAAATCAGAAATCAAAACCATTTTGATTACGGGTGCCAATGGTCAGTTAGGTATTTATTTACTGAACGAGCTGTCTAAGAAATCTCCAATAAAAATAATTTCCCTGATTCGGGCAAAGACTCCAACAGATGCCAGGAAAAGAATTACCCAAAAATTAAAGCGATTTGACTTGCTGCAATCGACGAATTTCGATCAAATCGAATTTGTCACAGGAAATATAGCCGAGAAAAATCTAGGAATTGATTCTACAAAGCATGCGGAATTAATTGAAACAGTGGATGCTGTGATTCATCTTGCTGTAAAGTCACATCACACCGAAACGTACAAAAAACTCCGAGATTCGATTAACCATGACATGCGGTCAGTGAATGTTCGTGGAACAATGAATGTTTTGGAATTCGCCTCACAAGGAAAAACAAAACATGTGTTACACGCTTCATCATTTGTTGCAGTTGAAGAAATCACAACCGAAGGACAAATTTCTGAAGATCTTCCAGCTGATGATTCCTTCGGTGACAATATCAAATGGGGTTATGCGCTTTCCAAATTCGTCTGCGAAAAATTAGTCAAACAAGCGTTGGATCGAGGAGTCCCGTGTCAAATCATTCGATATCCAGTTATCGCCGGTCACAGTGTAACTGGACTTCACAATCCCGAATCGAATCATTTAATGTTATTCATGCTTGCTTGTATGCATTTGAAAATGGCCCCACAACTTGACGGTGCATGGTCTTCGATTCCAGTAGATGTCGCTGCGGACATCACCTTGCGAATTTTCTTTCATGAGAAATCCGAATTAGGAGCTTACAATATTACTAACCCGTTTGTGACAAATCAAGAAAATCTTCTCAAAGCTGCTTTCGAAAAACGAGCAGATGTGAAAATGGTTTCTCATGCAGAATGGATGGACGGAATTTCTGAGGAAGGAGAAACATCATTTTTATTCCCTCTCAAAGATATTTATTTAAAAGGAGATGGAATGATGTCTTTTATACGATCTTCCCCTGCCACAGAACTCTGCTTTCATGACGAGTCTAAAGCGTTTGCTCTTAGTAAGAAAATACTCAAATATGTGCCAGATGCCGAATCCTTGTTTCCTACTGCACTCGACATGATGAGAAGGCACATGGACTATATGAAAACCTCAGGCATTCTTAAAATGTTTGGTTTAGAATAATTTTTAAATAGGCATAAACATTTATATAAAACAAACATATTGCTCAACTTTTATTTCATTTTATTTGTGTAATAATAATTTTGTAACCTAGAAGGTCCACAGATACAATACAAAAAATATGTAATACAAATTTCCACTATTATTTTTAAATTTTTGTGTTTATACAATTTAGATATAATCTGTGTTATACATACCAATACCATACCTCCTCATTAATTCCAACGAAAGAAATATTTTCATCCTATAGATATAATCTAATAGTAATAATCATAATTTTTACTCTAACATTTCTGTATACATAATAAAATTAAATTTCTGTACAATAAACGCAGCTATAATAATAATTGTCAATTCATTTAATTATTCCATGTTACATTCTTTGCTTTACATCAATCGTTAAACATATTATAGTGTGTAATATTACTTAATAAACTTAACACAAAACCAAGGTTAATGTACCATAGCCACCCTTGGTCTATTCATCAACATTTTTTCCTCGTTGATTTGCGTTTGGTGATGATTTGTTAGTTTTCTTGGCATATTTTTAATGTATTTATTTACTTTTTTAATAATTTTTTTTCTCGTTTTATTATTTTCCATTGAAATCGACTACTTATTATAAAACTTAATTTTACCGAGAAAGCTCGAAAAACACAAAAAATTCGGAGTAAATTTTTTGTAAATGCCCGGACACCCCCTTTAGATACGCCCTTGCTTGACCCAGTTAAACGCTAACTAATTCATTTATTTTAGTAGATTATTAAATGTACAAATGTGTTTGATACCCTTTTTTGAATTAAAGGCTTCTAAGCCACCCGTGATTCTCTCATGATGACTCATGGGCATGTTGCTAGTAGTATGAATAATATGACTGGAAATATATCCAAGATATATTATATCTTGGACATATTTCCAGTCAAATCTTTTCAATAACTGTTGCTCAGTCATACGCAATAAATACTGAACGACTTTTTTGTTCAGATATGGAAATCGTTTCTTTTATCTATTGTTAGAGGAGCTCAGAAATACGTATACCGCAGATTATTCTCAGAAACCAATAACTTATCTATAAGTTTTAACTTTCTTTCGTTGTTTTCTTTCTGTCAAGATTGCATGGGTGGTTGAATATGAAATAGATACCTTTAAAAAACAACAGCAGTCATGTGAGTATGCAATTTTCTTTGTTTTTCCAGTTCCTAAAGTACATACAATTATGATTATTATTCAGTAAAACTGCGCTTCAGTTTTTCCTTCCCTTTAATAAATTTTTATTGGTTAGACCTCATATTTCGTCGATTTAATCGCCAGTGAATAACAAAACAATTAACGTAATCCAAATGAAATCAAATCGCCGGAGAATTTAGCTCATAAAAGTCTGTCTAGACTGGAAACACTAGAAAGCTACAGAATCTTACTGGCATCAACTCTTATTGGCAGTTTTGGCAGACGTATCTTGACATTGTAGTGACTAATATACCCGGCACAAAACTTTTATTTCAAAATTGAAAACAACGACAAAAGAATTATGACTACATTACTACGTACATATTTAAGTGCCCTTTTACTTTGTAATTGATTGCTTTAATGATTTCTATCTCTATGTCATTTTTTAAATTGCCGTATCTGTTGCACGCGTCTGTACAACCCTTCTATTAAATTGAAGCAACCGGGTTAGATTTATGTAAGACCACCGAAATTTGAGTACATCTAATATCAAATCAACCCATTATTATGAACATGTTTTACCTAAGAAGTCGCTTGTTTCATGTACACTTATAATGTAGCTGATAAATCTTAATTATACATACAATTAGGCTAATAATTTTATAGTGCGCAATTCAAAATACTTTATTACGCTGTAAATATCAGGCGGAAATGCCAATAACACTCAACGGTGTGAGCAGAGATATTCATGAGTCGATTGACACCTAACTCGAGAACTTTCAAAAAGCAAACCAAAAGCGGCAGTTAAAATGTTTTGTTTTTTATTAAAATTAAAGTGCATTGTGAATTTAATTATTACAATACCTGCAATGTGGTCACAGCCACGTTCTGAATTTTTAACAATGTATCATCATCAGACATGCACTTGAATTTCCTATTTTAATTTTTAAGGGTCTCAATAAGGTCTTAAATTTATCCGTACACATTTCCTATCGTAACCGTAGATCATACTATACAGTGTATAAATTGTTATAATATTTCAATAAATAATGCGTTTTTCTTCAAAATCTACACAAAGACGATGGAAATAATGCTATATATATATTACTATAGTAGGTAATTTTCAAATGTCTCTGACTCTACTGTACTTTTTGGTTTAAAAATTGATTAAACCAAAAGAATCTTATGATAAGGCTTGGAAAAATAAAGTTGATTAACTTTATGAGGTTATTGTTGTGAGACTATGAGAGTAAAAGATTAGAAGATTATTGCCTATCCCCAAGCGTAAACAAAAAAGTAATGTTAACGATAATTGTGTCTATATAATTATTATTTTTTTGCGTATTTCGCATAATTACAAAAAGAGCAACGTGGTGAGGTAATCTGCTGCCAAATTCTGAATTTCGAAAGATATTGAATCAGATATATACATGAAATTCCCTACTGAAATTTTTAAGGGTCTCAATGCCTTGAATCTGCGTTTTAGATATGTCGTAGGGTAGACCTTGTTGTTGCAGAAAATGCGTAGAAACATTTTGTTTTCATCCATTATCTGGGTTGCTTGCCTAGTAGTCACCTCAATCATCAATATGGTACACACTGCAAAAACTGACAGGGCAATTAATGCTGGAATCTGAAAATCTGAGTGGTATACAATTACTACGTAGAATAATACTACCTCAAATACAACAGTCACAGACAAATTAACAGAAAGTATTTGCTTCACAGGCTCCATCATCGTGTCCATGCACAGCAGAACAGAATTATACAAAATTACCTTTTCTTCACTTTTCGTCCAGGTGTCTGAATCGTTTTCTGTGTAGACCCTGTAAATAATTGACTCTGATTATGTATTTCACAAACATATTATGACCTGAAATTGCATAATAATTTAACTCTTTCATTACCACAATTCTCTCATCCATTGCTCTGCGTATGTAAACGCATCCCCCAGCCAAATCATCCCAAAGGAGCAGATACCACCTGAGAACAAACCCACATTCCATCTGGGTATGTTGTTAAAGTATTTCCAATAATATGATGATCCTCCCAAATATTCGAAGAAATTCATTTTAGTGGGCATGAAGTAGACAGGCAACGTCAGCAAGCAAGAATAATAGACGTCCATCAGAAGCGAAAGACATGCCAATTCCATCCACTTCAAGTCACGAACTTTTTTGGTTCTTTTCTCTAAAATATAAATAACAGATTGTACAATTAGTACTCAGGAACAGTAATACAGTAATTGAATACTAATACCTACTGGTGATTGTAAAATATAACTTAAAATTTTTAAATTTATTTGGAATCTTGATTATTTTAGAATTTTTATTTTTCTATTTGGTTAGTTGACCATTTTTAATCATGAACGAAATTAAACAAATTTTCTAAAACTTACGGAAAACGAGTTGAAATATGCAGAATTCCCGATGCACTTTTTTAATTTCGTGCCGATAAATTGCAAAGCAGATAGAAAGAACGAATGTAGTTGTTAGCAACAGTAGGAATAAAACATCTTGTGGTTTTGGATGGCCATCATATGACTGCATCCATGAGAAAACACACCCGAAACCGTACCCCATTGTGAGGGTAAAGTTAATTGCCCAGATTATTGTTCCACGCTTATTTTTGCAAATGATGGCACTGGAAGCGTCATCCCAGTCAAACGGTAGCGTATACAACCTTGAAGCAGCCTTAACCGACCAACGCAAAGCAATTAAGCTTTTCACCTTTGCAAATTTTTCGTTTTGATATTGAACGGATTTCTCCGAATTGATGTTGTACAGAAATTCTTCTTTCAACGACATTTTGGCCATTTCCTTTCCTCATGAAAAAAGGACTTAATAATACTATTGTGAAGCTATATAAATTTTCAGACTTTTATGCTGCTGTATTTAATTTAATATAATCTATTCATCTTAATTTTCTCGGTGAATTATATAGTAATTTGGTAACAATATCTATTTATTATACCCGTTCAATTAGACTATCAATTTTAATTTTAAAAGCACAAATAAAATGTGTCTCAATTTGCTAACAGATTTAATTTTAAACACATATCTAGTATACGGCCAATTTTTTGTATATTAAACCTTATTGCTTTCCATACTGTACTGAACATTAAATTATTCGATTAATCAACTTGATACCTCGCAAAACTCGCAATACTAGTACTCTAAAGCGTATACAATTACTATATCTGAAATCATTGTGACATGTATAATTATATACTTCTCCAATCCGATATTTTAAGAACGAACAAATTGCAATGAGAATTTACATCATATTATACTTTAAGGAGACAGCAGAGTATTTTCGTATTATGTACGCTTTCACAATTTTATTTTCAATCTCGTCTCAATATCAGAAACTATAAAATAAATAAACTTGCCAATAAATAAATGCCAGTATAAATTCCACAAAGTGATTCAGCTTTGATTGAATACTGAAAATATACATAGAGTACAGAAAGTATCATATTACAACATTTATTGTCGAACGAGGATTTTAATCGCTATTATTGGTTTTCAAGCATTAGTTTTAACGAATAAAAATTAGGACAGTGAAGGTATTTTATGATCTGGGTTGGTAGTTACAACAAGAAAAGCGAAGTCGTAAGGCAATTTTCGAAACACTCTTAATCAGCCTTAAGCATAAAACAATTACTATTAATTTTTATTTTCCATGCACCTCATTGGGCCTCATAGTCTCATATCTGCATTTTAGTCTTTCGTACAGTGAATTTTTTTCAAGGAAAACAAAAAGAAATTTTATTTCTATCGAAAAACTATCTTGCATTCCTAGTAGTTATTTCAGTCCTTCATAATTAAGGAGGCAGCATGTACCATAAAAGCTCACAAATGAATTATTTACCGTTTGCATGAATCGAAGCAGCATTGCGCTTTATTATTAATTACTACAGATAATGCATATAATGTCGCAACCTTATAACCTCAAAACCCTCATTGGAGGTTACAGCAATTGAACCAATGTTCTTCGTTGATTGCATCTGCATCATCGTTTCCATTCAAATTCAATTACATTCAAAGCACATTTTCCACCAGATCAAAAATTCCCGTAACCAAACTTCAACTTGTAGTCAAAAACATGTTTTTAATGTAGCATTTTACTGCAACCTTGCATCGTTACGTTTCATGACAAATCACCCTTTTAGCGCATAGTTTGCCATTTTGAGAGCCATAAAGTTTTAAAAACGTTTTGCTAGTGCGATAATATTCATTATTCTTTAGTAGTAGTAGTAGTAGTTTATTGATCAATATAAGAACTGTCATCGATCACATAATACAATGTCATTAGGGTTTACATAAGCGTCATTCAGATTTACATCAGTATCTTTAAAATTTACATAAGTATCGTTAAAATATAATTGTACATAGTGTCAGCTTTCCCACACTCCGTTCATTTTTTTAATACAATTTAATAAGAAATCATAGTGTAGACAAACTTTCTGATTCTCATTGCCCTGCTCCAGAACTCTACTAGACTTTGAATGCGTCTTTCTGTGATATGTAGTTAAATCTTATTCTATAATTGATTCTAGTAGCATTACTGCAGTCAAATATACTTGTCAGAAATTTTTGTCTTGGCTCGCTATACTGTCTACACAGG
>JABASD010003955.1:0-17406 GCA_019776165.1 Pogonognathellus flavescens | reverse complement strand
CACCCATGGAAACACCTTAAACTTTAGTGTGACAATTGTCAAACTCCCAGCTCAAGGCTTCAGACTTTTGGTTTGACAATTGTCAACCTCCCAGACGAAGGCTTGAGAATTTAAGTTGACAATTGTCACATTCCCAGGACAACAGGTTAATTGAAAGTCAATTAATATACAAATTTCATGCAGTTCATAGAATAATAGTATCATGTACGTCAACATATCAATCTAATCAAAAACTGATAAGATTTACACCTAAATAATGGACAAAACGCTTTCCTAATTATATTGTGATCCCCTGGCTTTCATACATACAAATACAAAAGGAACCCAAAAATATTTAATCCTGTGTTGTATGGAGAATAGAATGTAATAAGAGATAAGGTATGCAGAGTATGCACACAAATTATTTAAATCCATGTATTTTCCTTGTACTATTATTAGTATTTACATTACATCATATCCGCCACACCTTTATATGAAAGAGGAGTCTCACAAATAGATGATTTCCGCCCGCATACTTTCTATGTACAATTACGGTACAAGTAGCATCCCGGTGTTTACCGAATTTACAAAATGTACATTTAAATTCGAAATCATGTTTTAAATTAGAAAAATGTATTTTTATGCACATGTTGCGTCTAATTACACTACAAATTGAGGACACGGACGAAAATATTTTTGGATTGTTCTGTTAGCAAGAATTCTGAAATGTTACAAGCCATTCTATGTGAAAGTAGATGGGTTTCTAATGTATATTTTGTGTGAAGATTCGGTCTACCTTGCATTATTTCTAATGTCCGTATAAGCAAAACAAGCGGCTGTATTCTGTAAGGCATCCTGTGTATGTCATGTACTGTACATGTGTCATATTTTATCCTTTCTATTCCATCCATATAAGGCTCTAACATCCACGGACCAATCCTCAACGTATATCAACACAATTATTGCCACACTCAGCAAATGTTAACATCCGTTCTGTTTTGTTCTCTTACAATTTTATGTGAATTGTCAACCAACTGTTAACTATTTTAACGTCTTCTAATTGACTTCTGTGTGAATATCCACCATTGCCAATTATTAAGGTAACATTTCCCAACATTTGCTTAGAAAATTCTAAACTATTACGGTATTTATTATTGTATTTATACATCAGGAATTGGTTGTAAATATTGAATATATAGTATGCATGAGTCATTGTAAATATTCAAGTGTCATGTTAAGTCATAAGTGTACGTTGTTTCTAAAATTTTGTCGGTTTTCGTTCTATATTTTTACATTTATAAGGTGTAAAGTGTAAATCAATTAACTCGGTTATTTACAATTTATGTGAAGGATTTATAAATATGAATGATGAAATAATAAAATTGTTTTACCTTGTTGATATAAATGTTATTTCTTTTGTGTTTTGCAGACTCGGAGGTTGCAGACTTGGATAATACAAAACTTTAATCGTTAATAAGCTCTCCGACTTTTAAACACTACTTTTGTAATGATGGTAAGTTCATAAACTTTCAATTTTACTTATTTTTAATGTAATTGTGGGTTGTGGACTGGACAATGTAGCGAGATATTTCCAGAAAATACAACTTTTACGAAAACTACTTAAATTAAGAACATACTAAGCAGCAAACAATTAAAAAATTAGTACTAGATGACTAGATTACTAAACTACAATGTGTTTATTTGTCGTTTCAGTCTGGATATAGTGAAGAAGAATTTCAAGAAACTTTTCAACTCTTTGATAACAGAGGAGATGGAAAAATTCAGGTCAACCAAGTGGGTGATGTCCTCCGAGCTCTTGGCCAAAATCCAACCGAAAGTGATGTAAAAAAATTAACCCATCAGCACAGGCCAGGTAAATTTAAAGCACATTACTATTGGATTAAACAATTAATTATTTAGAGCTGCGCTTACACGCACCAATTGTAAATACAAACTATCGCTTAGCTATTAAACAATTACATCTATACAAAGTTTACTTACACTTTACGTTACCATAATCAAAATTTTCAAAGAATATAGCACAATCTAATGCACTCAAATCGAAATTCAACTTGCAACTGGTCATTATACAAATGCTGGTTAAATTCTGAAGCAGCATAAAAAACAGAGTTTGTTGACATCATTGAACCTATAATAATTTATGTAATAATTATTATTAAAAATGTAAAATTTATGATGAACTGCAGTCTAGTGTGTAAAATGTCAAATGACAATTCTAAACAAAGGATGTTGCGGTTTATGAGCGTAATAAACTGATACACGATACAGCATAAATACAATGTGTGTTTTGATTTTAGATGAGCGTATCAGTTTTGAAGTATTTCTACCCATCTACTCGTCCATTTCAAAGAACCGGAGTAATGACACTGCCGAGGATTTCATCGAAGGTTTGCGACATTTTGACAAGGATGGAAACGGATACATCTCATCTGCCGAACTGAGGCATTTGCTAACCACCCTAGGTAAACTAAATACTTTCTTAACTTTTTACTGTACATAAACTAACAATTACGATTGGCTATAATAAATATGTCCCAATTTTACCTACAGGAGAGAAATTGACAGACGAGGAGGTAGAGCAGTTGTTGACCGGCCATGAGGACTCTCAGGGAAATGTTCATTATGAAGAATTCGTTCGCGCTGTAATGAACGGATAATTTTCTCTTCAGTTTCCAGTTAGAGTATTTTATCTCAACTGTTCCATAATAAAAGGTCTTGGTGGTGGTACTGACACTGATAACTAACAGCCATCGTCACACAATATATTCCATAGTATTAATGTTAATATTCATGTACATTAGGAATCAGAAATGAAAATCGAATTCGAATTAACATGTCTTTTAGTGCTTTAATTAATTGAAAGCTTTTTCCTAAAAGAGAAGAATAAATGATGTTTAACACGATGAATTTAATTACAAACTTTAGAAATTGTCAACTGCTCATTTATTTAAAGCAAGTTAAAGTTGATTATACAGATTAGTTAAGCTCAAAGTTATTATACATGTACAATAGTTAGTTGCTCATTTAAATCTTGGAATACATTTCTGGTGGACAATCTGGCTGTGATGATGCGTGTGCTCGTTTGAACGCAGGGTCTTCGGCAAGAGTTTCATTGATTCTTATACAGATTGGAAAGTCGGCTGTGTCCACACTAAACCTACATTTTAAAACAAAGAACTGATTAATGAATGGCAATGCTTCAATTTGATAGTGTACAATTGATACTACATAAAAAGATTTTAAACATTAACCTGTAAGCGTTTGCAACTTGAGGCACTAAGAAGCAATCAGCCATAGTAATTTCGTCTCCAACACAGTATCTTCCTGAGCTTTGTTGTAAAACTTTTTCCAAAGCTAGAAAATAGAAACTCAACTTAAAAATAATAATTATCTCCAATTCATTCATTACGCAAGCATATAATACACAGTTATGTAAAATATGTATGTATTCGTCAGTCTTTGTAAGAAAAGCAAAAGTAGGTACCTAAAAGTCCGCGTCTAATCCAAAATTGAGCCCACTCTAATTTCTTGTCAACTTGATCACTGTACTTGTGCAAAACGGCTAAATTTTGAAGAGGCTGTATTCCAGAAGCAATGAGTGCGCATATTTCCCTGACCTGTAGGCATATTGCATTTCCTTTTCATTTATCAGACTAATCAAATGCAATATTTAAATATCCTAATTACTATTACATACTAATAGTGTTATGTAAAAGTGAAAGTATCAATGGAAAATTCAAACCAAAAATTGATTACTTTAGCTCGTGTAAGTGGATCTTTAGGCAGTAATGGTCTTTCGGAGTACACTTCTTCAATGTATTCTGAAATTGCAATCTTCAAAAAAATAATATTAAATAAATTATAAACACAATAATTTGCATAATCCTCATCTAATATAGATTACTACACATTATATCAATTGCTATGAGAAATAAAATTTATGGCTTATGAGAACGTTGAACTTGTGAGAACATTATTAATTACTTACGAAGATCCTGAAGTTACATGCATATTACACAAGATTCAGAAGAATATCTCATAATATTTGCAAGCATATTATATGCTGCTTTGCTTACCGACTGAAGCAAAGTTACTCCATTAATAATTAAAGCTGGAACTTGCCCTATGGGATTGATGCGAAGATACTCTGCGTTGAGCTGTCATGGAGGAAAAGATTCTCATTATGAAAAGTTTTACAGAATTCTACATATAAATTGTAGCATAAAGGTTAGCTGCATACTAATTCTTCTAAATATCCATTTAGGATAATCTTAACATTTATTTGTCTCACTTGTTCTTTCCTCATAAGTTGCACAGGAATGCTACTATATTTTATTCCTTTGTATTCCAGGACTGTGAAATGAAAAATCATCCATAAGTTGAAACTTTGTCTTAAAGGAATGAACTTAATATCACTAATATGTTATGTGTTATATAATAATCAATGAAAGTGTGAAATAATATCTTCTCACCGATTCGTACTCTCCATGCGCAAGAACTGCGGAAGTAGTTAAATAGAACAGGGATGTCAGAACCCGAAGTCTCATTGTCAGTGAGAGATTTACTGATGCTCTTAGCAAATATCATGTCAAGATTTTGTCAAATTGTGGTACAAATAATCTCGAATGATATTAATTTTCTTAAAATTTGTCTGTTTAAATTAAGTAGGAGTAGAGCAACTTAAAATGAGACTCTGTCACTCATATAGTTCATAAAATTGTACTGAACAAAGTTACTTGCATATAACTACTTGTAAGAAGTCTTATTGTATTGGTATAAATCCTTAAGCAGTTGGATTGTCAACAATTTCAACACATCTGTATATGTAGTTACAAACCAGACGGTTTGCTTTTGTAGTTTCCTTTGAATTATATTAGCCTTATTTATTCTTTCAGTTCGTACATGCAACAACAACAGGGCCTTTTCCTTGCTATGTAATACTATTCTTGATAATCTATGATGATGATATGAGATAACTAATTAGGTCTGCAGTCGTGTCATATGAGTCATATTATCCGTATCGTTAAGTAACCTATTGGTTGCTTAACGTGATTTGGTGTAACTCCTTATTGTTCTTACTATAGGTGCTCATCTCATAATAAACTAACTTTACTATCTGTAACTAATCGAAAATAGGAAGGTATATATTGAAATGTATCGCTTCGACTTGTCAACAGAGTTAAACATCAAACACAGAAAACTGCAAATGTAAACCGGTATGACTAGTAAAAGTGCAATATGACAAACAGTAGTTAGGCATATAAGTAATAGACAGACTAGCCTTTAATATTATTGATATACCTTTATCAACCAATATATGCAATGCTAAAAGAATACCTATGCGTACGTCGATCTGTGAGGTACTTCATTGTCGGAAGATGCTCGAGAATTAATAAAATTATTACTTTGTTCGGTTCTTGGATTATTTAATAGTAAAGAAATAATGGCAAGAATCAACAAACGGTGAGACAAAAACAGAGAAAAGAAAAACCGTAAAAGTAGTACATAACATGGATTAATTAACAAATGCTTTAGGTAACTTTAAAAATGCGGTTACTTCTGATTTATTACAGACTGTATCCAGTCAAGTTGAGCAGTCACTCTTGAGTATACTCCAGGGAAACCTGAATTAAAAAAGCTCAGTGTTCATTGCAATCCGAGAACATTAATTCAACTGAACAGATTCTGCAAATGACAGAAAATATGATCATGAATTTTACTAGCCTGGTTCAGCACAACGGAAACCAAAGGAAACGACTCCGATCAGCACATACTTGAATTGATCCACAGGCATCATTAAAGGACCACCTATAAGTCATTATTCAGAATTATCAATTTCTTCACGAATGACTCTCACTCTTTCTACATATACAGATGTAGACTACATGATTTAGCATAGAAACGGAAGTTATAGTCTTGGATATACTAATTGTAAGTAGATACTTAATACTAACCTGAATCTCCTTGACAAGCATCTGTAAACGAATAAATCAGACATACATATTTTATATATTATTGCATCAGTTTGCATGCTTAAATAATATTATCATTCTTTAAAATATTGTTTGAGTATAAATTTATTAGGTTGGTGAAGGTATTGTTGGAGAATGTAAGCAGTTTATGTTAATTACCTTTTCCGCCATCAGCAAATCCAGCACAAAGATTAGTGCTGTCTATATTTATTGATTTAAATGTTTTGTATTTATCATGACATACACTGTCTTGGATCACAGGAACTTGTACTTCCCTTAAAGATTGGCTTGTTGGTCCATCTAACATAGAGTACCTTTAGTTTAATAAATTGATTCAAAAGTAACAATTTGCATGTAAATTCATGGAATTCTGCTTACTGAATTGTATAGCTCCCCATCCTGCGACATAAGGATTTGTATCCTCAAACTTACTGCTTCTCAGTTGTGCAGTGGTTGGTAAACAAATTGGATGAACTTGCGCTGCAAAGTATTACGTATAACATATTAGTTTTGTGAGACAATACTTTCAATCATTTCTGTACCACCTTGTAAGTAAACTAGATTTTATTATGGTAGGAAAGTAGGAATGTGAATTTTTTTTACCTGTGAAATCTACAGGTTTACTAAGTCTCAGTAGGGCAATATCGTTTTGAAACGAAGTGGAGTTATATCTGGGGTGCTTCATCTTCTCAGCTACTTCTATATTTATTGGCGTTAGCTTATCTGAATCTGAGAATAAGTCATGATCTCCCAATCTCACGGTGAACCTATGCCAAGTTTACACGATTTCATACGATTTTTATAAAATTACTATTGTAAGTTAAGCTAATTATTGTAGGTATCTTCAAAAGTAACAATTTACATTAGCTAATACTAATGGTTAAAGAAGCATAACTCATGACATCGAATTATCGTCAACTTACAAATCATCTCGTACACAATGACTTGCTGTGACCACATACTGTTTAGCAATTAACGCTCCTCCGCAAAGATAATCAATATTGCCACTTGAGTCTTTATATCCTAAAAGAACGAAGAAACGAATCTGTTAGAATTACCATTGCTCAATTTCCAATCAAGTAATATTTTTTTCACGTTCGCCATTTTCATTTATCAATTTATCATAATAAAGAATTGAAACATTACCAATTGCCGCAATCCATGGCCAAGCTCCTGGAAATCAGAAGTTACATACCAATAAAAAAGTTAACATTGTCATTAATATTAAATATATTATTTTCATGTTAGATATATACATCTATATACTGCATGCTAAAATTTCTGTAGTTGCAAAATCGTATACAAACTAAAGTAAGTATTTGTACACTAACTAAGCCAAGTTTAGCTATGCTTTTAATGCGTTCTTTTATACTGGTAGCATTATAGATATAATATAGTTCAGATGAAGTGGGTTACAGACACCACTTCGATGCTCAATATGAAACTGAGATTTTCATTAATATATGTAATATTTGTAATGTTCATTAGTACTGGTATACCTATCTGAGCAGGGCTTCCACCAACAATCCTTTTATGTGATGCGTTACTAAAACCACAATCATTAGGTAAGCCTTCTGCTGAGAACCCGTTAACAGGAGTTGGAATGATGGGAATTTTTCCAGGATCACCACTGCCTGTAACGAGCGAGGATGTTGAATGAGGATTTTGTTTTGGTGGAAGTAAAGTCACAGGACTACCAATCTCAAATGGACTTTTTGTTGATGACGGGAACTGCGTAGCAGCTTGTGGAGCTTGTGTTGCGGGAATGAAAGGTGGTGATTGCGGAGTTGTCTGAATCGGAAGATTTTGCGAATTTGGGTTCCCGTTTCCAGTTATAACCTGAAACGGTGAACTAGTTGTGGTAAATGGTGCAGATGATGTGAATGGTGTGGACGATGTAAATGGTGGAGGAGGTGGTGCTGATGCTGGTCCATTTTCGCCTTCGTCGATTCCATTACCGTTGTTGAAGTTAGTCCTTTGAGATGGGCAACATACCATAGGAAGAAATCCGGAAAATCCACATATGGAACGACGAAGAATTCTATTGGCTCTTCCTCTTGGATCCGAATTTAGAATTGCTGACAAAATATCACATTTGTTAATGCCTACACAGAAACCATCCGTGTTTCTAAATGTTCGACAATCGGGTCTTCTAAATGTAGGTGCTGGTTGAGAAAACTGTTGTTGCTGCTGAAATTGATTTGGAGGAGGGGATTGAGGAAAATTTTGCGTTTGCTGTTGAAATTGATTGGGAGGCTGAGGTGATTGAGGGAAATTTTGGTTGTGCTGTTGAAACTGCGGACGGTTTTGATTAAAGTTTGAGTTCTGAGGTGGTTGAGATGGTTCATCATCGTCAAAGATTACTGAAATAGTACACAGCAAGTTATATTTATATAGGCACGTTCTAAATTTTAAGTATGCAAATAATTCAGTGTATTGCATGCGATGCAAGATGCAACTATTGTTCAATGCATGCGATGAGATTCGCACATTCGATATAAATAAACCTGTACCTTGACTTTGAACTTGAGAGGAAACTAGCAGGAAAATGGATATCGTAGTAACACACGTTTTGAAAACTGTGGTCTTCATTTTTGACAATAGACACAAAAATTAAATCCTGAAACTTTACGTTTTCATTCAAATTGCTAATACTAAAATGGAGCAGTAATTGTTTCTATTCGGGTATACAAATTTGTATTTATGGATGATTTTGGAACATTGGTATTCCCCAACGACGCCGATTTGTGACTGCACTACACGATACATGTACCGTGAGAATAGATATGTCTAGCAGTTGGTTTTCGTACAGGTACTTGATTATTTCGCTACAGGTACCAGAGAATGCAAAACTAATTTGGCATGAAAAGCCGATAAAAAGCTGGATGAGCAATTTCTCGCTGCAATTCTACTAGCACCTTGCATTGTATTTTTTAGCAGTGTAAACTGTATACATTCAAACATAGAGATATATCATCCTCTTTGTACTTAACCATCCATGATGTCATAAAGAGGCTTAACAAAACTATTGAGAAGAGTCAGTACTCTGTTTATCACGCTCTTTTTGTCCATGCCAAATTACTTCTGTGTTTTTGCAGGCGATATTCATGTAGGTACCTTTGCAAATACGCAGCAGTGAAGTGATTTTAATTCTTCTGAGTTTGACTTTCTGTTTACGTGCTTAAAAAACATTTTAAATTCTAAACGATTTGAAATCAACGTGTGATTATAATGTACAGTATGTTCTCACTACATTTATTTTTGATTTGTTCAATAGAAGCTTTGTATCCGTGTCTACAGGAATTTCACGAATACACACTTACTGGAACTACGGGCTACATTTATGCTGTTAAAATTGCACTTTTAAGGTCTGCCTAGCATCCACGCAATAGCACGTTACTTTCGTGTAATATATGGCTTTAGCGTGGACGGACATGGAGCTTAATTATAATTTAATTTTATACAGAGTTGATTTTTAAATATTCATTTCCATAAACAAAGCTGAAGCACAAATGCATCATTGAGATACTCTTATAGGAACCCCACAGTAATGTAGATGCACTGACTCATGAATTTAAACACCTATATGCAAGACAAATCAAAAGTTTTTACTTAAGTAATACTTAGGATTCTGTATGCAAAGTAGTAAAGAGTAAAGACTAATCGAAGACCATGAGAATCCCATTTCACTATCTATTAAGACGAGCCATACAGGCAAGTCACATTAAGACGGAATGATTGATGACAGAGCTTTTGTTGAATCATTCAAGACTCACTTGAAGCATGTTGGTAATGAATAATTGTCGTTAAATGAATATTCCTCATCTTCTTTAAGAATCTCAGCTTTGGTTAGCTTGCAACCTTGACTTTTGTTAATAAAGAAAAGAACACAAGTTTTATTCAATGCTTTAATGATACCTACAGTATAAGTACCTGCAAGGGCATCTCCGTTGAATTGAACCTGCAAGGGTTAAATTACAAATGTAATATAAGGTAGACATGGAATTGCTGTAAAGTGCGTACCTATGAAATACAACTATTATTACTCATATGTTGTTATTACAAAAGTAGGTCGATGAAGGTGAGTTTTTTACACGGAATTCTGCGTAAAATTGGTGGTAGTAAAGATTGCATCTATAATTTAATGTTGTTTTTAAGGAAAATAAACTTTTTCTTTGAAAATGACACTGGATTTCCATAGCCCTCATGACCAGTATGCGAAATCGCCTTCCCAGAAAGTATAACTCAACACATGGAATTATTCAATCTTTATAAATTGCAATATAAAAGAGTATTTATTGAGAAAAAACAGGAAAAATTGCAGTCGCATATTTAAGAAAATAACTCACCAGGTACAGAATATGATTGATTGGTTGGTGCAATAAATTGTGAAGATAAAAAGATCATTTCAATGAGGAAAAACAGATGTAACGATGTACGATTCCATGTATATTTAATCCTACCTTTAGAAAATCTTAAATTATTAATGTGTATTGTCACTAGCAAACTTGAGGAAGGTGCTCGGAAGTTCTTCAACGGATTGTTAGCTAAGAATAGAATGGAAATACTTTTTATTCATTTGATTAAATTTGTTTAGTGCACAACTGGATTTATTCAGAATCATCTTTGTCAAACAATGACTTGCATTTTTGAGTGGGTTCTGCTGATATTAGGTTTAGACAGAATTTGAATCAGAATGCATTAGTGTATTATTAGTATTAACCAATCTGGACATATAGGCCGATTCTGAGGTTAAGACAACAAACCTATAAAATTATAACTTGTAATGAAGATTTTTTAAGTGTTTTTTACATACGGAAACATATATCATGGATAGAAAAGAAAATGTGAATACGTAAGGTAAAGTAGAGCCAATCCTCTATACATACAATGGTGGAGTGTAGAGTGAAACTAGTGAACAAAATTTGTAGTGAATAGAGTCGAATTGTTTGTTGCGAAAAAGATACAACTACCTAGTTTGTTGAGTTCCTTTACTTGTTTTATGATTTGAGAACTTCTTCCGAACTGCAAGTTGGGCTGCTACTGTGCTACTCCAAGGCAAAGTTAGTCTCATTTTCCCCAATGGGTTGCTGCAATCCAAAAGATAATGTTCTCGTGATACAGTGCAAAAAGGTGCATATTTTTCCAAGAACGATATGACTCTTCTTCCTCAATGGGTGTGCATATTAGGTACATTTATTGTTGATGAATACCATTGAAAATGTTTCGACCTTCGATTCGTTCCTTCTGCTAAGACTCTTGTCAGCATTTAGGAATTCTAATGTTAAACAACTATTTACGGTTATGCAAATCTTCAGTGATACCAGTAAAATAATAATAAGGTAAGTATGCTATCTGAATTGACAAATATTTTTTAGCACTTTTTATAATATAAAGGATTATAGCAAAATCATAATTGCTAACTGCAACTTGCAACTGATAACAACTTTACATATGAAATTGAGCATTATAATATATTACGCTTACACAACAAAACAATTCGACATTAGTTCTTATGATATTTTGTAATATTTTATTAATGATAATGACTTGATATAAAGCTGAAGTTTTAGTAAGTTGTTAGTCCGCTTCTTAAAGAATGGCAATGTCAGCACACGCTCTGAAAGTTTCTTGAGGGCCGCAACCAACTAAACATATTGATACAATAATTGGAATATTTAAACGCTATAATTAATTGCAATACTTGCACAACATACGCAGAGGAATTTGCAGACGTACAGACTATGTTAAAACGTATACGTACGCCCTCGTAGAGTAATAGCAATTTATTAGTATTGTAGGTGTTATTTTTTATTACCAGCGCTAGTTCCATTAGGACAAAGTCCCCACGAATTTCCTGCTTGGTAATGCCACTGCAGAATGCATTGTGAGCAAACTATGTTTTGGGGAAGTCGTAATTTAATCTGGTGAAGCCTAGCTAGTCCATCCACGATACCATATCGAGTTCTTCCGCTTCCATCAGCCAATTCCAATACATGTTGAAAGCATGATTCTTCTTCAGGTTCGTTGAAATTGTTATGCTCACACAGGCGAAACTCGAAGAAACCTAAATGAGACGCTGTCAACTCGACTTCTGCAGTGAAAATCTAAAAAATGCAAAAAACAGTTCATTTCTCACAGCTTAGCTACTTCTTTCTCTCTCTGAGTCAGTTTGATTGTCAGGAGTAGGTACCAGAGACTAATAAAAAGTTGCAAATTAGATAACAATGAGTCTTACTTGTCCGGAATGATATCTTCTAGCAATCACACCTTTTCCATACATGCCACCGTTTTCATTTGGCCTTGGCTTTGGCAATTCCCATGAATCTAATTAATCAGGGGATTACCATTTTAATTACATACGAATTAGTATTTTCCATGTCTCATACCTCACCAATTAATTTTACATGTGATTAATTTACCTCCACACTCCCCACATCTTCCATCATTTTGCTCATGTTGAACCTTAAACATAAACAGTCAATTAGTTGTGATGTGGCCTTACATTTGCAAACTTTTTGATAGAACTACCTACTAGTTTAACATTTTTTAAGTGTTACTACTTATTTGTAACAATGTTTATGAGTATACAGGACTAGCACTAGTAAGTCAGATGTAATTTGTGAAGTACCTACCTCAACTCCTCCACAAAACAATTCATTATCATTATAATTAATTGAAGGGTTGAACTGAGCGAACTTTTGGAAACGCCAAAGGGAAGATCTGTTTGGGGGTTCCTATTAAGTTAAAAATTAGTAAGTAAGAAGTTTGACATTTATCTTTATTAATCAACTGGATGGATGGATGTTAAAGTTAAAATGGTTCTATTTTATATACCAATAGTCTACCGTGACCGTTTACTTGAACAAAAATGGTAGTGGCTAAAAGTAAATATATAGCAAAATTCATTTTATAAATATTGTTCTCTGTAAACAATAAGAGTATACAGAAAACTACGAAAATGAATTTTAGTGCTCTAGTTAGTCTTTTGATTACGGACAAAAAATTGGATTGTCTAATAAAGGTATTATAAGAAATGACTCCCAGATAAGTTTTAATTATGATCCAAGTGGAAGCTATGCTCTCAAAGCAAGTTTTACCTTATATATCTACTCAAATTCCGTTATCTTTTAAGCCCTGTTAAATTCATATCCAAATTTTAATGAACTGAAGTTAATCTAACTTTATTAATCAGGTACATCGCACACAAAAGGTCGCAATATTTGCGAATGATGTCATTATTTTTATTGTAGCGCGTATAAGGTATATGTCATTTCTAATTCAACTTGGCATGAGCAGCAATCTCTAAAACCTAAGATAATATTGTATAAGGTCTATAATTTTTATTTGGAATGGGTGGACATAATCAAAGGTTACAGTTGTAATATGTTCGGTAACAATTTGATGTCTCAAATACGTCATAATGATGGGATAATTAAGTTACAACAGTATTTACGTTTATGTCCCTTAATAATGTAACTAATATAAATATTTTAGTAGTTCCGAACTTAGTGACTGATTAATAAGCATATCACCCTGTTATCTCATCTCAAATAAAATTACACAGTTATTTCAATATTTGTCGAGTCGACTGTCACAACAATCTCTCATGTTAAACGCTTTCTGCTAGTCAATGTAGGTGCAAGCAGTAGGTAGTGGGCATCTGAATTGAAATAAAAGCTGACTATTTATGCATATTATCCATTGTTTTGATTAATTTGATTGTCAGCATAATAAAGACTGTAAAAATGTTCAAGTTATTAGCTATGGTATTACGTATTTAGACACCAATGCGTAACGGTGATTGCGACTATTTCCGTTCATGAAACTGTCATGAAAACGCTTATTCACTGTAAATCAGGGTAGGAAACACAAAATGTGTACACTATTATCATTGAAACTAATACTGTCTACTTTTTGTGTCCAGTCGTGATTCATTCCACATTCTTGATTACACAATCTTATCGATTACATGAGAATCTTGTACTTTAATCGTCCAGTCTAAAGCTACTTATAACTATTATGCAATCAAAATGACCCACTAATCATATAACTGGAAAGTTAATTAACTCTAGTGGAAGATATTATAGAATTAGCAAGCTTAATTAGAGTTAGCGTGTAGAATTAACCAGTACCTATGTATATTGCTCATAGTTAAAAGTTAAAATTATAAAATGTTAAAATTACATTGCACGCAAAAAAACGGTTTTACCTACGTACCTTTCTAATAATCTTTTTCTACTTAATCAAAATATTATTTTATAATAGCTTAGTAGGTAACCTTTTGGCAAGTTCTTGTGGATGTTTCCATTTGATTTGATCTTGATCCACATTATATATATTTGTAAGGAGCTGAAATTGTTACAAGCTCTTATGTGGGAATATTACCTGGCATATGTGTAAAGTATTTTACTACACCTATGCAATGCAAATATTACTTTTTCGCTGCTGAAAGTTACAGCTTCCAACTATTCACAGTAATAAAGTATTCAAACAGCCATGATTGTGTGCTTTGGCATTGGGATTTACGCTAAAACAAGTTCCAGAATACTACGGTGTTCATTAAACCTTTGCACTTTGAATTGTGTTTTCCTTTTGTATAAACCACGGTTTACTAACTAAACTTGAGAAATTCATTGCACCAAATACTACGTAGTAGGCTGGTAGTACGGTAATAGGCATTTCGACGTAGAACAGAACAGGATCAATACATAACAAATTCAATAGGGCAATACAATAGTAAATATATTGTTTTCAGATTAACATGCATTTTTTCGTTATCAAAACAATTGGTATCATTTGTGAATGATATGCTGAAGGACAAGATCAATCAACACGTTTACCTTACCATCAATCTATTATGTACTTCCAATTTATTATAAAGCCCGAAGCACAATCAAAGGCGAGGTGAGGTGTAGTAACACCAATCCGATGAGAGTACATTATTCTGATGTGTGCATTATTTTACCTTTTATGGATTATGGGGTTATACTTTTGAATTACAATTATGTATAACTCTCCATATTAATTTGCATGTTTGAGGAAATACAAGTGACAATTTTCACTGTTTTGTAAATATTAATTGGTCAATAACTTACTGATGATATAGGTTAGTGCGACTTAACTTAAATCTCAGTTTCATACTAACACAAACCTGATGATATTATGAGAAGTACGAGTTGTAATGTTAATATTATTATAATAATAGGACTTGACCTATTTTCTCCTGTCAATTCAAGCAAATAAACTGTCAAAAATGAGTAGAGATATTGAGACAATCATATATAAGCAGACATGTAATGGTAACGATGTTCAGTATCATTGCGTCATTTTCTTGGAATTTTTTTCCATTACACATCCAAATAAACACTTTATATTGTACACTCCATCCTTCCCATAATAGCTTAACATATAACCTTTCTTTGAAAAATGGCATCTTCGAAAAACAATTTGCAAATACGATTGACATCGTATAACATCATTTTGTCATCTCTTCTAGCATTTTATTCGTCAATATTTTTGTTAGCGTTAATTGACATCTTCCCTGGCAGCAATAGTCATGGTAGGTTAATGGAACCTCCGAATCGATCTTCTTTATGGATGTTCCTGCGACAGCTCATAGCGGAGACACCTACAGGAAAGACGAGCAAGAAAGACAGAACGACGATGACGGGACGCATAAGAACCAAGGAAAAAAGTTAACGGTCAATCGTGTTCTTACGCGTAGTCAGGCAAGAAGTGCAGTACTGAACGAGAAGCCGACAGACAAGCAACTAGTTGATCAGTCCGAGAGTGAATAATTATTTGTGAACATTACATAATTTTGATCATTAATTGAATTTGTTGTTTATCTTGTTTAATTGATAATATAGTCGTAGTTTTAATTATATATTCTACGACTACTCGTGTACTCGGCATTTGATTGACATTTATTGGCCTGCATTAGATATATCGTGAACATTTCCCTATTGAACAGGGTGGTCCTTCGGTTAGTTATTGTCATACGTCATTGAACCATTTTAGAACCCAAACATTTAGCCTTAGACTCGAATAGGCAAGAACAATGGAGGTTTCCTGAATTCGAGCCGCAGAATCCTCCCAAGAATTACAACGATAATGAACTTTTCTGTGGTGGGAAGCAGGTGGGTCTTCATTTTAATATTTCATTTTGTGAACGTAACAAACAATTCAAGATGTTAATGATGAAAGAATTATACCAGGTCCAATATGAGCAAAACGGAGGAATGTGTGGTGAATGCGGAGACCCTTACCATTATCCAAAGCCGAGAGACAATGAAGGTGGTGGCATTTACGCGAAAGGCATTATAGCTAGAAGCTATTCAATGGCTCAGGTAAATCATGAAAAATATTTTTATGCAAAATACTACCTGCCAGCTATTAATATCAGAATAATATCCTCAGGAGGACTTTTAAAAATTCTATAACTTTGTTCTAGGTGATCAATGTATCTGTTGAATTGACAGCAGCTCATTTGGGCTACTTTGAGTATCGTCTCTGTCCTCAGAATAACATTTCCATGCCAGAACAACAAGATTGCTTCGACAATTTTCTAATGGAAATGGCTGATGGAAGTGGAACACGATTTCCAGTTTCGTACCAACGAGGATTTTACAACACTTCAATTAAACTTCCTTATGGAATTACTTGTTCTCAATGTGTATTGCAGTGGCATTATAGAACAGGTTATAAGTGTTGTTGAATTGAATGTATTTCAATATCTTGCTCTTCATATTTTGTCTATAAAAGGAAATGTACCTATAACTTTAAAACATTATGTATTCCATAGGAAACACTTGGGGAGACTGTGGAAACGGCACAAACGCTATGTCCTGTGGACCACAAGAGACTTTTAGAGGATGTGCTGATATTTCAATTAGTTAAAGATAACCAATAAATTCCTTGTTTAAAATGTAATAATTGGTTTTTCATCCAGTAATTCCGCATACATTTACTTATGTAGTGTTTGAAGCAACATGGCAGTAAAATCAGGGAAATGCTTTGTTAAATGCACTATACTTCTGATACTTTCTTTTATGTTCCATTCCATAATATCTAAGCTTACATTTATTATGGCGAAGTACTTTCATACACTTCCTTCGTTCGTATTTTGTTGTTTGGAAATGCACATTACTAGAAGCATTTCTTAAATGAAAACAACTTTTTAGAGTATAACCCTGTAATCCATTTGACGGCATAAGTATGCAATTGCAAGCTTCTAAGGAATTCAATGGCCAATGACAAACCCAATTAAGAGTGAAAGCAATGGACATTTGATGGTAATAAATGAGTCAATAATACAGAGGGTGAATACTCCTATTTTGTTCACTTTAAAAAATGAGGTTACTTAACGAATCCTTCGCGAATGAATAGCTGCAATGTTTTCAATATGTTCTCCAGATCGTAAGCTACAAAT
>JABASD010003954.1:0-17409 GCA_019776165.1 Pogonognathellus flavescens | reverse complement strand
ATAACGATAAATTGTAGAATAAAGCGCATTGCAAGAACTGACTTTTTGCAAACTAAATTGTTTCGAAATAACAAATGCTTTTATTACTTGCGCCAAACCTAAGTTAATTGCGTTAAAATAATTCCTCCGAGACCTTAAGACTGGCATCCACTTTTCTAAATCAACAAAATAACCTTTAAGTACCTCACTTACATTTTAATAATCTCATTGTATTGCATGATAAAACGTGATAATAGCACCTATTATCAACCTATAAAATTTAACAAAGAAACTAAATAATCATTATTACTACCTTTACATCTTATCTAATTCTAGTTAGGTAGAATCATTAACCAGGCATTCTCCTGGAATCATTCGTTGGGTTTTATCACAATGTGTGTATAATGATTTAATGATACACTTTTTACCTGCAATTAGATTTAGGTAGTCATAATAATATTTCTTTGTAATATCGTAGCAGAGTGATTTGATTACACGAGGTTTGTGCACACAAGAAGAGCACAGTGTGTGGTTTTGTGAGCTGTGTCTGAGCTTTACTATAATATATGTAATGTAAGCCTCCTCTGCAGAAGGAACTGTGAACATCTAGACTGATGGAAATTGTCGAGACATAATGAGACTGGATAGGTTAATAACATTATGTTAGCATGTACAAAGTTACCTAACAATGAGCACATAAGTTATAAGTTGGATATTTACATGTACAACCCCTTAAAGTAAAATTCTCACCACCTTGAATTCTCACAATAACAATCAACACATAAATGAATAACTAAATGAAACAGTTCCTACTCCAAACCGAGAGTGACTCTTTCTGATTCTTCTATCATGCTCAATAAAATCAGAGTTAACCAAGCTGTCATCCTGAATGCACTACGTATGCATCTATTGTGATCATTCGTTGTAGAAAAAATAACAAATTCAAATCGTCAACCGAGTGAAATATCCCACCATGTTTTTCAATGGATTTTTTCTAAATCTGTTGTGCTCTCTAGTTCCTACGTGTAGTCAGCAATATCGATATCCTGTCATAGCCCCACCACAAAATTACAATTTTGGATTCGGAAATCGGTTTGCTGTAGAACCATTTCCGCAAACCGGTTCACATTCTGCCAACAATGAAGTTTCGGAATTTGAGGGCGAACTTAAAGAAGTGGATCCCCGTGTCAACACAACTACGGGACTTCTCGAGGGTTATATGATGAAAACTATCAAAGGAGTTTCCATTTACGCTTTTGAAGGCATCCCGTATGCTGAGCCACCCATGGGATCCCATAGATTTCAGGTACCTAAATATATTAATCATGAATTCAAGTTTCCATGTTTTAATGTTTTTAGAATATGAATAATTTCTTGTATACCATATGTAATATTGTATTTAAAACGCTGTAGGCTCCTATTGCAAAAAAACCATGGAATGGACTTCGTAATGCTAAAAGTCCAGGCGCTGTGTGCCTTCAGTTGAGTGTACCACAAATGTTTCGAGTAATTGGTGATGAAGATTGTTTGTTCATGAATATTTATTCTCCAGTGGTAATTTTATGTTCTTATTCACACTAGATTTTATTTGAACGGATATGTTCGATTGAGCATTGAAAACAACTTCAGATTAATCAGAAAATACATATTTGCAAATTATATAGTTGAGCTTTGGAGGAATAAGCCCGGATTTGCCTGTGATAGTTTATTTTCACTCTGGATCTTATCATATGGGTTCCGGATCTGAATACGGTCCCAGTTATTTACTGGACAGCGACGTTCTTCTTATTACTGTAAATTTCAGGCTTGGTGTTTTAGGTAGCTATACTATACTTGACTAAAATTATATTATATTGCAACTTCATTAACCTGAGAGTGAGTATTGATGACAATTTTTTTCTAAAGGTTTTATGAGCACAGGAGATTATTACAACTCTGGAAATTGGGGTCTGAAAGACCAAGCAATGGCCTTAGAGTGGATTAACAAAAACATTAGAAATTTTGGTGGTGACAGTAAACGTGTAACATTGATGGGTCAAGAAGCTGGTGGTTCAATGGCTCATCTGCATATGGTGTCGACTCAAACCCAGAAATATTTCCAGTCAGTTGTCTCCCTCAGTGGAACGGCCATGCACCATTGGTCAGTCAATACCCCAGAGATGTCAAAAAGATGGACCTTAAAACTTGCAAACATAATTGGATGTAGAACTGAAAACAGTGCAGTAATCATGGAATGTATGCACAGTCAGAGTTCATTTAACTTGGTTACTGCGTCTTTGCATTTACATGTGCGTGAGAATTTATATCTACATTTTTTCCACTTTTAATCTTTTATCAAACATTCAGAGCATTTGATCAAATTATTATGGCATAAACAAATGTTACAAACGAAGATATGCATCTTAAAGTTCATGCGGTTATATAGTAGACTATAATAGTGTTTGTGTTTATTGAACTATACATTGCGCGATGGCCGGATGAAAATCATTCAGATGTTCTCACGCCTACTCACTATTGTTATTGTTTCTACTCCTTACATAAGCATTTCGTTTTATTTTTATGTTTTGATATTAGGAATGGTTTTATTTCCCGACTGTTACTTTTGCCCCGGTTGTTGAGCCTAGGAGCACACATGCATTCTTGACTGAAACACCAGAGCAAGCTTATGAATCCAAGCGTGTTGCGCCTAAACCGTTTATTGCTTCAAGAATCGCTAACGAGGGACACTCTACTATATTCTGTCAGTTATTTTTCTTGAAATGTCATTTTTAATTAATTAATTATTTTTAATTGCCTATAACCAGTAACCATCATCAATTTATTATCTAGTTGCATGCAAATGCTCCTAATTAAGTTGCATTCATTATGGGGGTTATTGCATGCATGCATGTATGATGCAAGTAGATCTATAGTCATGAAGAAAATGCACGGAAAATTTTACTAAAAATATACCTACACACTATTTGCTTTGTTCAATAGGGTAGATTTAGTAATTACAGTTCACAGATCTAATGCATTGTATAAATTTCCTTTTTACAGTGCTCAGACGTCATAATCGCATTTCTGAATTGCGATTTAATTGGGACCGATTAGCTCCTCATTATTTAGCGTATGATTTTGGGGTTGAAAATGCGTCTCAAATTACAAATTCACTTACTAGAGTTTACTTTGGGGGTCCACCGTCTCAATCACCTTTAGATCCACTCAGTGACGTAAGTTAACAGGAAATCCTGTATTTTATTGTCAACATTACCATTAACTTGTTGTTTGGGGTGAAATTTTGCTTTGTTTCTTCATCTAACATTTGGGGATAATTTAATAATTACAGATAACGGGAGACCGCAGAGTTACTCATGGATTACACAAAAGCTTACAAGCTCATTACAAACTAGCTCCAAGTTATTCTTACGTTTTAACGTATAGAGGAGTTCACAACCTTGCTACTGTCAACGGACTTAAAGATAATGAGTGGGGTATGTAATTCAATACTACAGACTTTGCGTATGATGAGGATGAGGATACACAGAAACTATAAGTATTTATCAGAATTGGAAACATTATGAACATGGTTGTTGTTTGATTGTTATTATTTTCAGGAGCTGGGCATTTGGAAGATGTTTTTCTTTACTTTAACGCAAGTAGTCATATTAATGGCATGTCGTTGAATGACACAGATTATAAAGTCAGCAAAATCATGATAAATATGCTAGTAAACTTTGTCACTAAAGGGTAAGCAAATAATTATTTCGACTTAAGCAACGAATCTTTAGATTTTAAGGTTAATGTAAATATTGGTTCAAAATTTAAATCTTTTTCTTAGGGAGCCTTTCATTTCGGATGATAATGGAGATTCAATCAAGATGTGGGAGCCTATAAGTGGAGCGAATGATTTTAAAATGCTGCAGATAGACGGGGATGTAAAAATGATTTCAGAGCCTTATGTGCATCAAGTCAGGTTTTGGGAAGCAATGGGTTTAAAAGATACAACTCCTGTAAAGACACCAATTCATTATACCAATTTAGTTAGAGGATAGATACATTAACACACGTATGATATTACTGTTAAAGAATGGCTTACTCAAAATGTGACTAAAATAAAATGTTTTACCAATTTTTTACATTATTATGAATTTTTTATTGGTTTTCATCATCATGAATAATAATAACATATTTGGTAAGTAGCAAGTGCAACCCAAAATTAATCATAGGGTTATTTGTTTTATAATTACAAGCTTTATAATGTACATAGTAAACAATAACACGGATAAATCAATCCATCACAAACAAAATCAAAAGTTTTATAAGTAATCACAGAACTAGTCCTAAAGAAGTAATGTCTTTTAAATAAATATAAAACTTAAGACAGCTAAAATTATTAATATTTGACTGAACCCTCATGTTAAATAATTATAATAAGTTTAGTGCAACCATAATTTAACTCATTATGTTTTGTCATAAAAGTCATAATAATACATACTAATGTATAGGTAGGTAATATTTTTAACAATTAACCTAAATAAGTAGGTATATAATATTTTTTGTAGTTTTTCGATTTTGAGACATTTTTTGAGTTTTTCTGTAATTTGAATTGCTGAGTCATATAACATGTGCACAGGGTAATTAAATTATACTACTTACTAGGTATCTAAAATCAATACTACTATCACATACTATACTCCGTGTTCATAAAACAACAGTGAGGATGCACTGTTACTTTAAGAACACGGAGTATAGTAAATAATCTTTAATAGATATAAATATAATATATATACAGTTGACCCGAAACTATGATCACATGCGGTCACCCGGACCTTTAGAATCGGAGTCTGAATCAGTTATATGAGGAGGTTTGGGACTCACTGGGAACTCCTCACCCGATTCTGAGGATTCGTCCTGGAAGTTGTTGTACGTCAACAGGACCCGTTCATCCATGCTTTCAATATAATCGGCATCTACACAAAAACAAAAGTTAATGATGCCCAAAAGAAAACATTTTCATGTTTGCATTAAATAATTAATAATTAATAGTCAATAAAGATGAAAGAACTCTCACATTGCATGTTATAGAATCGGAGTTGGGCATCGTAGCTATCTGGGGATGGGGATCGTAGGGGAAGTGGCCATCTGCCATGAGTAGGAGGGATATTATCGCTTTCATATTCTTCTTCGTCAGTCATATCGAAGTCTGAATCATTTAGATCAACTAAATCTTCAAGGGGGACGCTGTCTTCATTCAGCATATCATTATTATTTGAAATATTGTTTGCGTTTTCGTAATCACCAAAGTTTCCAGCTAAGGCTGCGAGTTCTTCTCGGATGATTTCATCCATATTTGACGACGATGTGGGAGCACCAGTAGAAGTTGAAGTAGTAGTATTTCCGTTGAAGCAACTAGCTTTATTCACTTGTAAATTTTTCGCACTCTAAAATATCATTTAGGTTCAAGACATAAGATTTTACTATCGTTTTTCAAAAAGTATCTTATCTAGGTATATAATTGTATTTGTGTACTTTACTGACCGTGTTAACAATAACACTGGATTCTGTATTTTCTGTTTTCTTATTATCGCTCGAAGATTCTTTTATCGCTGTACTCACAGTAACATGATCTACGAAAAACATAATGTCAGCATGTAAGCAATCATTTGTACTGCTGTTAATTATGAAGATACAAAAGTATAAAATATGATGCCAAGCTGTTCATATATCTTACCTGTGGGCTTATTGCAATCTAGAACATCAGTTTCATAACATTGAGGCTTTTTCGCGTTTATAGATTTCCAACAGTGTACATAGAACGACTGTATCGTCAAAACAATAAAGTTCAGCACATGTAATGGGACACGGATTGCGGAGCGACCATATCCTGTGATTTCCGCATATGTCTTCAGCACCTTAAATCGTTTCTGTTTGTCGGTTTTTCTGGACTTGCTTGTAAATTGTTTTCTTCTCGGGTTTATGCAAATTCGAGACTTGTAATCTTTCTTCGTAGTTTCAATGGGCCATGGATTCGCGTATACATTAGCCAGCTCATTTAACAAGGACTTTGAAAACACTTGTAGACACGCGAGCAAGGATGTGATTTGCAGTAAAGTTTGGTACTTTTGGTGTTGAAAAGAGTGGTTAAATAGTTCCTGGATCTTGTTTCTTAGTTGATTTCGTTCTTCACAATTGTTGCCACTTACCAAAGCAACTGATTGGGCATCTTTGGTGTAGTTGTATACGGACATTGTGGTGGGGTCACGAGGGGTAATTGCCCTAAAGAAAAAACCTACAACATAATCCACACCATATTTGTCTGGTGTTTGGGAATGATGCATGGAACCATATTCTTCATGTTGCATTTCCAACATCTATCAAAAAACAACAAAATAAAATTATCATGATTAAATTCAGGTCTTACATTGTTATTTGTTACCGCGAGAAAATAAACGAAAAGTCTACTAATAAGTAAGCTTTACGTAATATTAATATTGCAGTTATAGGCATAGGTAACGCAAGTCAAAATACAAATAATTCATAATACCAACTAATTATTTACATTCTACATCATATTAACCATACATCGGTTTATTGTTAACTGTTAATTATGCACATTTGTGCTAACAATTATGAATAACCCGATGTAGCACATAGGTAGCAGCGTAGAACAAACTAGAGACAACCAGTAGTATTATGCATGAAAGAAGTAGAAATGAAAATTCGATCATGAAAGAAAAAAGTTTCGATCTTGTAAATGAAATCTCATCATGAGTGAAAAGGGCTTTAAACCGAAATTGACATTTGTTAAGCGATGAATTGTCAATGAACAAATCGAACTAAAAATAATAAAATATGTCGGAGTACGAATAATTGGTTTTATGCTTTTATGCTAATTATACCAATTCTTCTAATATACGAAGAATACTACTATAAGTATTATTGTTTTGCTATAATAATCATTATGATAAACTGTTATATCGATCATGTCTTGTGTTGCTCGTGTTTGTGTATGCCTTTGCAAATTATTTTTACTGTAGGTATCTACTGTAGGTAGGTATTAGGTATACTTATTGTACTAGTAGCTTAACTAGTAAATACCCAGTATATATTACATATGAATTAATATCGTATATTTTATGTTACTGTTATTTTTAATACATTTTTTTGAGCATTTAAAGCTTTAGAATTTTTTATCAAAATTCAAAAGTCTATTTAAAAATTTAATAGTTTGAAAATTAAGTATTATTCTCATTAAAATTTAAACGCGGTTTGCCCCAATTTATTAGATGTAGCAATTATTACCACCAAAATACATACCTTGTAAACTGATTTGATACTAATTGCATGAATAGACCATCCGAAGATCAAAGAACTATGCAAGGTACGAATCTACTATACCGTAGTTCCAAAATCACCTCATTGTAAGTTATATGGTTTCAGAAGAACTATACTTATACTAGAAATACTGCTTCGTGTCCAACGCTAGCTTTATTTAGTGGCAGTTGCATTGGGAAAACCAACATCCGTAAATGACAGATACGACTTTCACTGGGCTCACATCTCAAGTTCTCTGAACACAATTTGCAATACAGCATACAAAAGTAAGCTCTGACAACTTTACAGGGAGCTATGCATGGGAGTGAGAGAGAATGCTTGTCCCCCAACGCAAGCTATAGCTTGAAGTATGTGACGAAACAGTTTTCGTCACCCATAATTTTATCTTCGTAAATCACTACTGCTTAAGTTACAATGATAGTTTTTTACTTATTCGAGTAGCTATTATATACATACTAAATTTACTATGCATCTATACATGTAACTTCATCGGAATCAACCTACGGTTTACCTGGTTAAACGTTAAGTGATATAGATACAAATATTATATACCTATATAATACACATTCTCTTTCATTTTGTGTGAGTTTTCATCTTTGTAATTTTTACTAAGAATGTAACATACTACTTATAGGTTGAAATAATATTATAGTAATCATATTATTGCCTGCATAAAGTTATACTTAAAGTGCATTTGTACACTATATCCTTACTTACGAATCTGATAGAATATGTTTAAGTATGATAATGTGGACATGTGCAGATGCAGAGATGCATCACACATTCATTTTATGAGTCATGTCTGTACTTCCAGGCTGAAGTGATTGTAATGAATAAGTATATAAAATATATTAAATGTGATAAAGTAGATGTTTTAGGCTATTTTCATCATTGTTCTGTATATAACACTCAACACTGTGCTGTATTGCGTATTCTATTTTAAACATTATAGCTAAATAGTGACATACACAAGTGACCGAAAAGTAATCAGGCATACCTTGTTCTTGCGTAAGTAAACGATGTCATAACGGCCATGGCCAGGATCTTTGCCTTCTGCTTCCTTCGAAGGCACCCACGATGGCTCAATTTCCATTAAAATCCTTTAGAATTTCGGATTGTAAAAACGAATTAATTCGCTTTGTTAAACATTCAATTGTCAATAGATATTCCGCGAAATTTGGTAATCTACAAAACAAAATCAATCATAGCTACATAATTTATGACCTTAAAGAATATTTCGCTTACAACTTTATGCAAACTTATGAATAGCCGCTTAACAGTTAATAAACATGAATAATTTAAGTATACTGAAATTCCTTAACTTAAACTAGTTCATATGTAAGTGGTTTCTGACATCTAAAGACTTTACCTTTTCAGTATGCAATGCACAATATAATTTTACACAGATAATTCACAAATATATTTTTCACAAAACTGTCAACCAATTTGTATATGAGACAACAATTGTCTCTGTCCGCACGGACTGAAGTTCAGAAGGTAAATGAATTGATTTCAGTGACTAACATATGAAAAAACAAGCTCGCGCATATCTCTTCCGAAACCTACACCGTACAGCTTCAATATCTAACATGAATCATGTACCATTAACTACCACAAAAGCTAAGCCACAGCCAAAGTGCTTTACGTGCCAATACTTATACTTTGTATATAAGCACACACATTCGCAACAATTCGTGTGTGTGTAAAAGTGGTAAAAGAGAATGTTGAAGTGAGTTTTGCACAAAGTAATGACCTAAGCACAAACGTTTTGGTGTTGAGACTCAACGTTGCAGTTGTTGTTTAGTTAGTGGGGTTTTCTCTCATGTGTTTGTGTGGGATAAAGCCTTGCTTGCTGAGCTACTCGCTAGCTTTACAGGAGTTTGAGGGACCGATGGTGATGTAGAGGTAAAATGTAGGTTGTACACGTAGTTTTAGCAATGCGAGTGCATTTGAGAGTTCATGTAGACGTAAAACGTAAATCGCAAATTGTTATGTTAGCTTTTTAGCCTAGGCAAAGAAGTACAACATTGCAATTTCCATTCATAAACGTTTTGCACAAACTGTTGGTTAGATATGCAAGCAAAAGTAAACATGCTTTATGTGAAGACATGAAAAACTTATATAATTGTCGGCAATTCTCATTTGCATTAACTTAAAACTAAGTAAGGTAACTAACTCAATTGTATAAAACTATAAACAAGCAATTGATTGCTGCGGAAATTAATTGAGTTGCCAAACATCATGTACCTGCAAATTCAACTTTGATCCAATAAGTATAAATATGAATGTGAATACATTGGCAGTTTTATAGGTACTAATTATCTGTCATACTGCCAATGGTACAATATGCTCTAACGATGATGCTGATACTACCTACTTAGTTAGTTGACCACGACAAACCATAACTCGAAACTTTTCCGGACACTTACAAAGAATATTGTGCAATATTTCATGAAATGTATTTCATTAAAACTTTGCATTATGTTTGTAAGATACACGGTAATGCCTTCGCAGTAGAAAAGTCAAGTACATGAAACCGCATGCATGTAAAGTCTTCCGTGTTGTCTATGAGCACCGGTTCCTGCAACTGAAGTTCTACCATGTATAAGTATTTTTGAATTATGCACTTCTTAATCGATTGATTGATTGATTTCTAATCCTTATTCAGGAAAGCGGTTTCATTAATTATTTTACGGAGAAGAATGAATAATTTTACACTCTAACCGAACAAAAATTCGTGGAGTATTTTACTATTAACCAAAGCACTTAAAATGAATGAGCTCTGTTATTAATTTAACTGACTTCCTCGTACTTTAGCTCTTTAGAAAATGAAAATATGCTAATAACGTGATAACGAGAAGCAAGAAAATTGTGTCTTAAAATTGTGTTTACCTATGTATTATGTATATAATAAAAAATAAGCCATACATACCCATATGTACTATTCATGAAACATGTATTATTATTGTTATATATTATTCAGTCATAACCTCTTAATTTTTTTACTAGAATCATTCCACTTATTTTCAACATCATAGGTAAATATTGCAATTCGTTATTAAAAAAATAATTGATAAAAAGTGTGTTTGTTTAATGAGTCATTGTTGTCCATACAATTTTATAAACATAAGATACTCTTTTACAGGATGGTACGGTGGATGATAGCCATTCTGTATTGAAAAACACTCAAACTTCAATTTACGTCACTAGAATTGCAAACTGACAATAACAGGATGTTTAAATTGATGTTTATATAGTACACACCACAATACACTTCACATGCATAATGCAGAAGACAATTCAGGTTCAGCAAACCTAACACCTATAGAGTAAAAGTATACTTAACTACACGCTATGCACCTGGGAGACACATTAATATTCTCAATTATACACTTACAATAACTTTCAAGTATAGGTGTTACAATATTATGTATACCTACGAAATTATTCGTACCTATTTGACAATAGGAGTTACAGGTAAAACTCTCAACTTGAGATATAAGTAAGTGAGTATACGAAATACATCATCCAAATGTACAATATTTTATGATAGTCAAGTGGGAGCACCATACGCATACATACAATATCTATATGTATAAAATTTGCATATTGCTGAAAAACCATAAAATATTCAAGTGGACAGATTGGTTTCCTTAAAATTCATTCAAGCAATTCTTTACAGTTCCCAACTCCCAACTCGTTGTCAGTTCCGAGACCTTCCTACTTTATTTACGTCATTTACCAAGAACAAGCAGTAAGAAATGTTGATTGATTTGTGCTTGTGACATCGAACAAAGATTTGCTTTGTTTTAATGCTACAAGTTTCATCGTTGTACACGATACAAGCAAATAAATATTCGAATAATCGAAAAAGCATAATTGTATGACGCATTCGCTTTAACGGTACGATTACGAGTTACCATGTATTGCGGACTAGAAAAATTAATGTGAAATGAGTAATGTTAACCGTTTCGGTTATTTTGATTACAAATGGTAAAGATAATAAGATAAGATTGTTTGCTCTTTCTCCCACTTTTCATATAACATTTAACAGATTTTTCACCCAGCACATGCATGTAGTGACATAATATGCTATTTGCCGTAGTTATGTAAAAGTGAACGAACATCCCAAGCAAAAATTATACACACTAGTTAAATCTAGTGTACAAAATACCTTAAGGTATTAATACAGTATCAAAGTGTTTACAAAATTGTGTATATGAAAACACTGGCTGTTATTTCATTAGGCACTATCAATTTTAGAAAATCGTAGATTTTCACTTCTGCCTGCGGCTTAAAGATTTTTTATCAACCATGAATCATACTAATGGTCTTCTTTTTGAATTCCTATACCCCTCTAATGCAGCGGAATTCGATTGCTATCTGTAAAAATATAGTGAACATCAATTTGCAAGATATTTACAGATGTACACTATTTTATATATAGTGAATTTTGCATATTAAATCATTGTAATGGACTCCTCTGACGCACATTGATACTTGCACAACAAGATAAACTTGCAGCATACAAACTGAATGTTTACAATACAGAGTTTACAGAGTAAAGGAATGAGTCATACTTTATTCCAAGTAGAGGGGCTGCGATAAGGGGAAGAGTAACTTGAAGACGTGTTCTTCAATGCAGCAAGAGAGCAACTATACCGTATAACCTACGTCATTGATGCTGAAGGTATCATTTAACTTCCACTTGCTACAGTAAGCTTGACATAGTTATCGCATCATCATCATCGTCATGTGATTTAATTTCTTTGCTTCTCATTCCCATTCGCAATTGTTGTATTCATATTAATAATAATAAAAATCCACTCTAGTTGTTAGGGTTCACTTGGTTAGCTAGCTTAGGTTTGATTTATAGTATAGATGTGCACTATGCTTTGTGCATTAGTGCTTTTAAATGGCATTTATAATTAGAATACACCGGATATCAAAAATCATTTTATGATTCACACCCAATGCAATCAAAGTCATAAATTTCATAAGCACGGAACAGTACGAACAATTTATTCTTCTCATTGTAACGTGTAACTTGGAATGGATGCGGCGTAACCACAAACTTTTAACTTACACTTGCCGATTGTGTCATCCTCCTTCTAATTGTCAATCATTAAAATGAAATTCAGTTCTATTCTAATGACAGATTACTGAGATTACATATTATGAAGCCTGAGATTAACCAAGTTACCTGTTTATTAAAAGAAATCTTTGTATAATTTATTCAACTACTTATAAAACTACTTATTAATAGATTATCTTTAAAACCGCAATGCTATTATGGCGTAGATTCACTTTACATACATCCTTCACGTGAACATTTATAGCAAAGACATTTATTGACCTGTTGTTTCATAAATTAAATTTGATTTTAATCATGAAAGGTTTTGTGTTGGGTGTATAGCTGTGTGAGACAAATAGACTTAGGCATATCATATGTATATGTACGAGAATGAGACACGTCCATAAGATTATTATCAAATCTGTTATGTGATTAACAGATAGGTAAAAGTAAAAGTGCCTATTTATTTTGTACTCTGTCAAGAAAGACAGTAAGACAAGACTAATTTTTAACTGCTTGTGTTCATGAATATTTGCACTATTTCGATAAATTCCTCGAACTTTTTTATTTTGAAATGATTCAGTAGGTATTTGAAAATGAAATGACGATTTACTGTTTGTATGCAATCAAAAAATTTCTCGTCATTTTCATGTAGAAGTTTGACAGGTCTTGCTTTAGTATAGCTTTAGTGGTTACGCCGCCAATTCTATGTGAAGCAAAAATTAAATGAATCTTATGTCCCATATACCATGTAGAATGTACACCACCACTATTATTGTATTGCTTTATATTTTGTGTGTACGTTTATAAATTACAGTCTAATTTAACACATTTGTACTATTGAATACAGCTTGTTTACTAGAACATGCATCGATGATTCGTCTGAGTCGTATGTATATCTACATGCAAAATAAATGTGAAAATAAGTATTGTTGAGATGATGCACACCAACATTTAACATACGTACAAAACCATCATTCCAGACAATAGACAAAGAGCTATAATAACATAATCATTATTTAGAGATACTGAATTAGTGAGTCAGTGACTAATAAAAAATGTATCAATACGTATTGTGTGTGTGTCTTGGCACTTCAGACGATTATTTTAGGCTTTGAAGGTCTTTTAGCTAAGCCAATAAACAGAGTAGTCCAAGTCCATACAGCTAGCAAAAGTAAGTCGGAATATCTGCACATACAAAAGGCATTCAGTTCGACCGTGTTTGAGTCCATCGCCTTCAAAATCCATATATACCTATAGAACTACTAAACTATACTGGATGTACGCAAGCAACGCACACAGATGTTCAGAGATATCTAAACATAATACCTTCAACCTTTGGCATACAATAACACAGCGAGGTATTATAAAGCTTTTCTATGCTGTATACTCCACATTCGACTTTACACTTAAAACTCTACTCCTCCCGTGTACAAATAAATAACCCTTTTCTCATTTCTCTTCTCAGAGTAGTCTCTGTTCAATGTTGTTAATGCTGAACAACAAACAGTAAAGGTAGGACGGTAGCTCAGCCATTTTGATTTGATATTCCACGTCTAGTTAACTTTCTTGCAGACATAAAGAGTTTGTAATATTTAAGTAGAGGCTTCAGTTGTCAGTTAGTTCCTTGATAGTGTTGTAGATGTGTTTGTGGAAATCCTGTCCGCTACAGTGATTATCTGTTTCAAAGTTCTGTTCAGAACCTATAAAGTCCTCAGGGCACTGATAACGTAATTGTCCTCCCGTTAATCAATCAGCAATTGTAAACATTATTTTCCTGTGCAAAAACCTGTAAACCACACAAGAGCAATGGCATCACATAATTTCAAAGGAATTCCAGAGGATAATCCTCCCCCATACTCTGCTAATGAAGATCCACCACCGTACGGATTTGTTACACCAAATGCTCCTCCAGTACCTACAGAAGTTCAAAATGCAAAATATGCCCCACAAGGGCCTGTCGCAGCACGAACTGTCACAGTCGGTAAATGCTCATTTTTATTAATTTTGTTTTTACTTTCCCTTTAATTTAGATAATAGTTTTAGTTACCTAATTGCTAATTAAACCTATCATCCAATTCTAAACATAAAGCTCATTAAATAGGTTATATTTATCTTATCATCACTTACAGATAATATGTGTACGTAAAATTAATTGCTGCATATTACATGAGAAAGTTAGTATTATCTGTATGTGAATAATATCCGCTCTGTGGTTAACCAAGGCCTAATTTGTAATTGTAAAATGTTTTTAAACAATTACAGTTCAGCAAGTCATTGTTGGAGATTTGGGTAAAGAATCTCGGCGAATGAATTGTCCTCACTGTCATGCAGATATTTCTACAAAAGTCAGATTTCGTGAAGGAGCTACTACTCATATTGCTGCCTTGTTATGCTGTATCATTGGGTAAAAATGCAAATTATTTATTAATTTCCATTCAATTATTAACTCTTGTAGTTGAAAATACGTATACCTCCGTGCAATTTTAATGGTATCAATTTCGGAGATAATTATATACAAAGGGAAAATGATTTCCTGATGAATTTTAATTATCTTGGAACTTACCTCTTAGGTAAGTTAAATACAATCAGTTGGTGCTTGTGATCATGTAGTAATTTTTGTTTGTTTAACGCAGAGGTCTTATTTGCTGCTGGATTCCTTATTGCATTGACGATTGCAAGGACGCCTACCATGAATGCCCCAACTGTAACATGCAAATCGGCAGCTCTCGTGGCTAAATTATAAATATATACTATATAGATCATATTATTAACAACTTCATTAAAATGTGATCGTATAGCACATTTTTAATCCACTCTAATTTCCTAATGTTTCCACTAATTTTAAATTGCAATTCAGCAGCTGCGTTACTAGTTACTATATACACATAGAGGAAGCTATTTATGTTATAACAATTTCATGTCTGTTCCAAACAATACATTCGTTTACGTATTGTATGACGCGTTGTAGTTGAATCTGAATAAATGTAAGTTAGGTTACATAAACTTTTCTATTCCTACCTAAAGCCTTATAGAAACATGCTAAGTGTTATTTGCAACTATTTTCTAATGTTGCACGTATAATGTCAATGTAGATATGTTAAATACTTATCGTACCGTGTAAATGAAATGCATAATATATTATATATCGTACCGTGTAAATGAAATGCATATTATATCGACAAAAGTTTTACAAATAAATACAATTTATTATACTATACCCTACAATACGAACTACCAGTTTGAATATTTTCTTATTTTCAAATAATATGTGCATATAACTTGTCAGGGAGAAAATTAAGTGGGACTACCCGCAAACGTGCTTACTTAAGTTATATTCAATTTCCATGTAAAGTGTATTACATATTCTGAAAGAGCGTTTCAAGCTCTACAAGTAAGTATAAGTTTTATTACATACAAATGGAAATTGAAAAATTATACGATGATTAAAAGCCCACAAATATTACTTTTACAGTTTTTACGCCACTACTACTGCTACTACTGCTACATCATGGATTCCTGAAGAGAGCTGGGGCAATGTTGATACTGTGCCAGAGCTCCTTGATACTGCCTTTAAAACTTTAAAATAAGCTACGATTCTGGTTGATCAATAATTCGGCCGGTTCAGGTAAATACAAGTGGGAAATGCTAATTATAATACATATAAATAGTGCTTTAGTCAGTTAGTCATTAGTGCGAAAAGTTGGAAAGTGTGTTTGTCATAATTTGTTTTGTTTAAATAGTTTTGAATTTTATAAAAGCGTCTCAGACAGAGGTCGGATTTGCTCTCAACTCGGGTAACCCGTGCGTACTTTCACTTAAAAAATTTACTTAATTTACTGGGAACACATTTAAATACATGGAACATTAAAATTATTTGATTGGTTTGTTACAGGTGACAGGCAGTCAGCAGTAAAGTTGCTTCCCTGTGGTCAGTTGTCTTATCGTCCGTATTTTGAATCAAGAATCGAATCTTTCCAGCCTGAGTTCATTTCACGGTGACAATCCTGAAATGGCATTAAACTCCGAAATTTCTGTCGCGCTTAAATCTGGACCATGTGGAGTGGTCAAGTCAGCAATAAATGTGTTTTACAACGATGTTTTAAAATATTATATTACGCCATCAAGAGCCTTTAAGTAAGTGTGTACTGTAATAATTACCTAGTAGAATTTTATGCTTTCAAATAATTTTTCTCGTGTAAATTAGTCTCATATAGTCTGAACCGTTTTTTATTTGTTATCAAATCGTAGATTATAATATTGTTACATTCATGGTTTCATTAGGTTGGCTTTAGGAATCGAATTAGTATTGTCATTACCAGCACTTGCAGCAATGTACAAAAGATACTTTAAAAGGGGATCTACCGATCCTGATGAAATCCTTATGGAAGCACGAGAAACGAATCCAGAAGATATTCAGCGACAATTGGCAATAAATAGATCAAAGTTACCACATTTATGGAATGGGGTTGTGATATTTTTCCCTGATCCAAATCCTCAAGCCATAGGATCTCCGACAAATCAATTGATTTGGTTTTTCAAACAAGCTAGATTCAGAATCCAGTTGTGCATTTATCTCAGCTCGTACCCTCCTATAGAAAACATAATCTTACAGAAGAAAAGAGAAGGTGTGTTTATTCAAGTAATTACGGATTACGACACTTCAAATGCCCATAATAATTTTAACGTCAATAGATGGATGCAAAGTGGTAAGTTTGTATAAGCAATGTATATTTATATTTATGTTTGATAAACGCACAATTAGTCGCAATACTCGCAAAATTAAGTTCATTTTCACTTTCACTATTTACAAATATAAATTATCACTCTGCAGGAATAGAAGTCAAAATTAGAGCCAGTGGATACCTTATGCACAATAAATTTGCCATAATCGACGAGCAAGCTGTCATGACGGGATCTCTAAATTGGACTAGACAGGTAACATCAACAAGCATGATTCACACATAGAAATAGGACGATCTACTATTCGATAGCTGCAGCTACCTCCCCCTACGGAATAAGTGGTTTATTTTCCCATT